>CATIWK010098673.1:0-12842 GCA_949634005.1 Mallotus japonicus
CGTAGTGTTCAGCTCGTGAGCTACTCGTGAGGGGAGACCTGTAAGTCCAAAAATGTGTGTTTTTGACTCCTAAACACTTTGGATACTTTGAGTATATTTATGGTATAATATACTTCTCCGGGATACAGTATAAAGAATGTATTTCGTATTTTTGGATTTGAACGATTAATCTTGATAAGAATTAAGTTCCTACACACTTGAATGAAATCATTAGAAACTTAAATTGATTGTCAAAGATCAAAATTAGGAGTTTGATCATGCAAATGGCCAACAAGTGTCTCTAACACTAAAAAAGTGACCCATCATTCGCTTTCTTTGTTAACTACCGTTGGATCCACCGGCATCATAGTGAACACCTTTAATCATTTTATATGAATTAATTTCAAGTTGTCAAAGGCTTTGTTGTCTAGCATATTGCATTATTACATCTTCATCCTCTTCGTCATCACAGTCGTTATATTGTCCACTCTCATGCATTTGTATAATTTCTTCCTCAAGTTACTGTTTAGCAGACTTTTTTTGTTTTTGCTTGGCTTGCCATTCTAAAATAAGTTTTTTCATGTCTTCTCTCACAGCACGTGGCACTTTTGGACATGTTGCAACATCACTTTCAATTCCTGCTAAATGTTGCTTAAATCTCTTTATTCCATTAGTAACCATACGCCCACAAAAATTACAAGTCATTTTAGATCTATTATTATTAATAGGCGTAGCAAATTTTCATCCAATTGCTCCCTTATTTATTAATAAAAGAAAATAGAATAGAGCTGTGGCACTGAACACCATCAAAAGAAAAGGAGCGAAGAGCAGTGACTACCTTCTTTCATGCCTACCTACATATTTTGTTATTATAGAAAGCAATCAATTCTTCCAGCAAAAATCTTACCTATCCCTAATCTCTTTTGTCAAAGAACCTTCCAACAACTGGATCGAAAGAACTTTCCAAGAAATTGGCTTAGTTTCCCTAGGAAGCAGATGCGACTTCTTCTTTTTCCTTTCTCTTTTTTTTTTGCCTTCAGATATATATATATATATATATATATATATATATATATATATATATAAACAATTAATTAATTTTAAATATGTACATACCTTTGACAACCTTTGATTAGCTCTCAATAATATAAGTACTACAATTTTTGTAAGGTGATAGTAAAATTTTTTTTGAAAGCTTGCCTTGAAACTCAAATGTTGTAGGAAATTTATAGATGTCCTTTTAAGTAGGGGCTACGAACAAATGTTCTACAATTGTTCTACATGTTGGAATTGAAAAAATTATCTCTGCAACTTTTAGTCATTCTATGTAATAATATCCTTCCAACCTTTTTCTTCCAACTAGTCTATCCTTGCAATAATTCAAAAAATTGTAGAGATTCTCTTTGTTTAATAATGGACATGAAGTTTATATGGTAGCAATAATCTCTTTGCAATTTTTGGAACTTTAGTGAAGTTTGTATACTTTGAAAAAGAATCTCTACAAGTTTTAGTCATTTTAAGTAATAATATCCTTCCAACTTTTTTCTTCCAACTAGCCTATCCTTGCAATAATTCAAAAATCTCTGCAAAGTTTGTGTGCTTTGGAAATTAGAAAAGAATCTCTGCAAATGTTCAACATGAAGTTTGTATTTTTCCAATAATTTTTGTGCAAAGCAAATTTTATAAACTTTGAACGATTATAATAATTTACAAAGGGTTTGTATCCATTCAAAAGAAAATAACTAATGTAACATTTGTGTATAAAAAAAAACATGTAATGTCTATTGTAATATAAATTTATTAGTTCAAAAAAAATCTATTGTAATTATTTATACAATATAAAATTAATTATATATAATTAAGAAGATAAATACAAATTATTTGTTTAAATTTTTAATTTCAATAATATAACAATAATTTTCCATAAATAAATAAAAAATTAAAAAATTACATTATACATAATTACAAATGGTTTAACAAATACATTGTAATCCTAAAAAAATTAATAAGCCCAAGCTTACCTTTTGATATGATATCCATGTCTTGGGCTGATTCCAAAAATTAGGCTGCTATAACTTATTGGGCTACTAATGCTTCTTCTTCTTCTTCTTCCTCTTCATGTCAGGATAGCAGGCGAGACCCGGCCAAATCCTCGAAAATAATGATCGTTAAAGACCGAATCAGCAACAACACAGCCGGTTCATCCACTTAATCTAGATTGTCATTTCTAGCCATTCTAATCCGACTATATATCGGATCGCCCCTCTTATTTCCATTAGCGTATCGGCCATTTTTTAAAACCATGATTTTGACTCAAAAATCGCAAAGCCCCTCCAATTCTTCATCTTCGCCTCCATTTTTCATTTACACCTCTGGTTTGCTTGCATTTTAGTTCCTTATTTGAGGAAAGTTGTATTGATTTAAGTATTTAGACATTATGTCTATAGCATGGTTTTTTATGCCAAGGAAGATATCTATACTTGGTAGTGGGAAAAGGTTTATTTTCTAGTTTTTTTCTTTTTAAATTAGTTTTGGTATAATTAGTTTGCAAATCTTACTAATGGTATTGCATTGCTCTTAGAGGGTGTTGTAATTGTTCGAATGATAGTTTTGGAGCATAATTTGCTATTTTGATACTTCTCTGCTAATTGCATTATGAAATTGTTATTTTGCCTCAAGGGTTTCTCATATATGGATATGATTGTAGTAAAATTAATAGTAATTTGCAAGTTGTCTCTTTGGTAAAAGTATGCGAATTGTTGTCTCTAACATGCATGGAAGACTTAATCTCATTATCATAATCATCTTTTCTGACATAGGTAAAGGTTTCTCCTTGGATCTTTTAATCTTCAGAAAATGGATAATCAAATAGTCCCCTTTTGGATAATAAGCTTTAAACTTGAAAGTTTCACTTTTTTCTTCCCATGATACTAACTTGTAGTTGGGATTAACTGATGTTTCATATACTCATTGGATTCTCTGATAGTATGTGCTTAATAATTCTGACAGTATCTGATAGCCATTATATGACTACTATGTCTTCAGATGTTGGCAATTCTAGTTCATCAGCTGACAGATATTTCAGTTTAAATCAAAGCTCCTTAGTTCCATCTAGGAATGACATTTTTCACTATATTTTTTTATAGAATAATAGTAGTGATGAGAATCCATGTGATTCTAATGGTGAGAGAGGTGGTGATGATGATGAGAATGGTGCTTTTAAGTTGGAAGATTTAAAAGTTTGGATGGGTCTTGCAGATGATTTACTACATATGGTAAAATTCTCTGTTAGATGTTTTCTTGAGGTTGTTAGCTTTTACCTTTCTAATAATCTTATTTATTTTCATCCTAGGTTTTCTCTTTCTCGGACCACCTTAATCTTTATCGAGCTATATTGGTATGTAGGCAGTGGCGAGCAACCAGTGCTCATAAGGATTTGTGGAGTATGATTTTTAAGTAGAACTTGCAACATCACCGGTTCAATATGTACAAACATTAGCCTTCAGTCATTCACAACATCTTATATTATATTATAATTTGTTGCATGGTAAATAAAAGCTTCCATTTTAAAAGAAGTCTCACATCTTATTACTCTTAGAACTATGTTTGATTTGAGTCATTTTCGTCATTCAAATAGTGCAATGCATGCATATCAGATTCACTAAAATTCAGACAATTAATGTATAATTTGGTAAGTGATGTGATGCCACTCTGTTAAATGTGACTATAAAAGCTATATATATATATATATAGTTTTGTTATAACCCGTATTTTGATTATTAAATTAAATTATGGATTTTTCGGATGTTAATTATTATTTTTATGAAGTTATTAATAAGTGAGTATTTAAGTAAATTTTATTAATTATTATGGGTAAATATTAAATATTCATATTTGTGTATTTGGGAGGAATTATATGTTTTAAAATATTATGTGTATATTATTTGTGGTAGAGATTAAAATTTGAGAGATTTTTGGTGGAAAGAATATTATTTTAATATTCTTTTTACATATATAAAGAATATATATATATATATATTCAAAAACTCATTTTTTCTCTCTCCCCGTCACTTTTCTTCTTCTTCTTCTTCTTATTTTCTTTCTTCCTCTCCCGTAGCCGACCCACCACCACCTAGCCACTGCCAGCGACCACCAGTCACCATCGACAACTGCCAGAGACAATCGTCGTCACCCAGCAGCCCTCCTTCCTCCGGCCATCTCCTTCCCCTTCTCCTTTTTCATTTTCTCTCTCGGCCATTAAGGGAAACCGGTCGTCGGCGCCGCCTCCAGCCACCCCAGGTGCTGCCGCTGGTCTCGATCAACTCGTCTCCTCCTGGGTAACAAAACCCCTCAATCAATTTCACCGAGTATCTCCGGGAAGCACCTCAATTTGAGGTAATTCGATTCTAGGTCATTTTGATTAATTATTTAAATTGAGTTTTAATTAGGCTAAATTAGGCTTAATGGTTAGTATATTATTGAAATTGAGGTTGAGATCTTTCTTTAGATATATTTTGCATAATTTTTCGAGATAGTTGAATTTTCAGGTTACTATTCCGATTCGGGTTACTGTTCCGGTACTGTTCCCGACCCAAAATTTTTTTATATTTTTGTTAAAGTCTATTAATTGTGTAGAGTAAACTTTGTGAAGAAAGTTTTGTGAAATTATGTATAGAATTTGAGATAAAATTTTTGAAAGATTATGTTTAATATGTATTTTTAGAGAAATTATTGTATTTTATTATTTATTTGAATTTAAATTAAATTAATTTATATTTATTCTTTTTTAGACTGATTTTAAATAATAAAAGTATAAAAATAATTTTTATAATTAATTTCCAATTTTAGGTTAATTTGTAGTAATTTTGGAAAAATAAACGAATAATAAATTTATTTATTATTTTCAAGCTTAAATGAGTCCTTTGTTATTTTTATGATATATTTGAGTGATTTAAATAGTTATTTATAATTAATGCTATTTAGTTGTAAAAATGGAAATTTGATTCCATTAACGAAATTTTATTTATAAATAAATTAAATTTGTATTAGTTAACTAAATTTTTATGATATATTAATGATTTGAGAAAATTATATTATTTTTATATATGTTGTTGTGTTGGTTCTCGATTGGGCATAAAGTGTAGTTCGGGGGCCCAACCCGAGAAGTTGAGTTGTGGTTATTATTGAAGTGAAGTTTTGTGCAGGAATGACTCTACTTTTAGTAGAGAGATGTCCGTTTTACAGAGAATACTCTGCCGAATTTTCAGTAGATTTCTCATAAAATGTGATATCGGTTTGTGTTAAGTTTTTAGTATTATTAGATTCGTGTCTAGATCGAGTTTTTCCTTAGAAATCTAGAATGTATAAGGTTAGGATTTTAATCCTAATTATTTTTATTATTATTATTTTTCCTATAGCCTCACCGAGACCGAGGCCTTCAGGACAAGGCCAATCGAGTCAGTACCGAGGAGCGCATTCTACATGTGAGTTATTATTATGTGTATGCATGTCATATAGAAATTGTTATTGGCTTCCATATTTCGAAAAATATGAATTTAATATGCTATGTTGAATTAACTTTTAATTATTATTATTATCGTATTATTATTATTATTATTATTATTATTATTATTATATATATATATATATATATATAAATGTGAATATTAATTGTGTAATTTGGATGCTGCTTATATTTTAATATGATTTTATTATTTTATTTTTGATATGATATTTTAGAGGATAATCGTAGAACGTGCTACCTAGTGGGCTACACTAGGACTGTGTGTACACCAGTACGCTAGAAGCTAGGTTGTGAATTTTTATTTGATGTGAGATTATATGGCGCGGATTTTATGGTTAAAATGATTTTTGATATGGCTACAGCAGCTCAGTTGACCTTTCAGGGTCTCGGGGCCAGTCCACTACCCAAATTGGATAAGAGAAATATTTTTGGATACAAGATAGCCTGTTGGCTAGTGAGGCATAGTATTTGAGGTTACGAGAATTATAGGGTTTTGCTCTGATCCTCTAATTTTCTCCACTTCCACTTGTGTCCTATTTGTATGAAAATGTATTTGATATTTGCATGAATGCGTGTATAAATTAAATAATTATAAATATAAATAAATATTATTATGATGCTTGCGTGAATGTATCCTTAGGTTGCATGCATATGCATAATAATGATTCACTCAATGAGGTCTAATTCCCCTCAATTATTTTTTTCAGGACTTTTCTCTTCAGACCTCTCATCGTAGTTCTCTTCGCCGGAGCCATTCTTCACCGGCTGACTTATGTAAATTTTAATCTGACTTTCTTTGTTTTTCTTAGACGCTGTAGTAGTAGTATGTACTTGTCGTAGTATGTTTTGATGCTTTTACCAGTAGTCTTGTACTTGACTGTTGCAAAAAAACATATTTTATGATGATATTTATGGATGATTTCCTTTAAGCTTTCTTTTGATAAGAAAATTTTTAATTCTTTGGAAACTTTGTGTTTGTGTTTGGTGTGAAAGTTGTGTTTAGGCTTGCTACGGGTTCCGGATTCATGTGAATTCCCATTCCTTAGTGCCAGTCATGACCTCTGGGTTTGGGTCATGACAAGTTTGCTAATTAAGTTGTAGGTGACTACATTGTTGGCCAACCTGAAAATATAAATTAGGGCATTGAGTAACGTAAGCAAATTAATTTGCAAAAGCTATAAAGTTAACTATTGAGAGTGACTTAATTAACATGAGGATAAGATACCAAAGCTACAAATCATAGATTAATTGACTTTATTAACATTATTTAATTATAAACAAGAAAAATAATTTTTAATATATGTTTTTATATATGTTTTTTTTTGTTTAATTATATAAAATTATTGTATCAGAAACGTCAAATAAATAGAAAGTGTTCTAAATTATTGTATCAGAAATGTAAAATACACATAAATTATTCTAAATTGACAAAAATTTAAATATAGAATTTTAGGGCACTCAATACAGTCAAAAAGTGGAGTGATAATTTCATTTTTAAAAGATTTTGGAATACAAATTCTAAAAGCATGAAATCTGAAATATTTTTTATTTATTTTTCATTTACTTTTAGTTTATTTTCCATATATGAAATAATCTCATTATAATTTTTTTTTTATCTTTGATTGAATATATTAACATCATCTTTATTAATTGTTTTATTATAGATAGCCTCATGTTTGCTATATTAGCGATTTCATCTATCATTACTGAAATATAAATTCTAAAGACATTAAATTTAAGATTTTTTTTTTGTACACTTTTGGTTTACTTTTCATATATTTTTTGTTTATGTTTCGTATTATGTTCTTGATACAATATCTTCATTACGGTATATTTTACGTTTCTGACACAATATCCTAATTGTAGTATATTTTATGTTTTTGTATGTTTTATGTTTCTGATACAATATCGTTGTACCAAAATAACAAACTTTATATGTTTGCTACTTAAAAAGATTAAAAAAACCACTATTAATTATTAAATATCCATATAGCTCATAACTTTCTTAATTTTTTGCATTTGATAAGTTACTTCTCTTATATGAATTTATGTTTGAGATTGCATCTTCAATTTGAAGCTATCAGACATTACTTTGTATTTTACAAACACATTAGACTACTTGAAATCTTAAAAATGCTAAGATTATATTTTTGGTACTTAACTGTATTGATAAAATTGATTCTATTTTAGAATCGCTAGAAATTGAAGTCATGGGTTTATTTTTCGTTCCCAACGTTCTATTACCGCTTTTTAGACATAGTCATGTCGGTTCAAGCATAATGAATATTACATATTTTACACATTAAGAACTTGAGTAATTAATTATGAATAGAAAATTTGTTGCATGTGAGTTTCTTGCATTTTGGCCATTCTCAATTTGTGTATTCTTATGTCCCATTTGAGAAATTTACAAAATAAAATTCCAAAAAATATATAAGCTAATTCTCCATTAATGAAACAAAGAAAAAATAAAGAAAAAAATAAAAATTTAAATAGAAAAGAGGAAAATGAGAAAAAGAAGGAGAGAAAAAAATAAAGAGAGAAAAAGATAAAAGAAAGGAAAGAGGAAAAAAATCAAAATTTTTTAAAAAAGAGAAAAATGAAAGAAGAAGGAGAAAAAATTTAAATTGATGAAAAAAGAACAAAATAAAAAAAATAATATTGGTTAATTGTCCATTCATTAAAAAAAGAAAAGGAAAAAAGAAAAAAATGAGAAAAAATAGAAAATAAAAATTAAAAAAAGAGAGAAAGGAAAAAGAACAAAATAAAAAATAATGAAAAATAAAAAAAAAAAAGAGAAAGGAAAAAAAAGGGAAGAGAAAAAATAAAAAAGGAAGGGAAAAGGGAGAAAACCCAGCACCCAAGTGCTATTAAATATGAAAAATTGAAGAGATTAAAAAAATAAAAATAAAAATTGATGGAAAAGAATGAAATAGAAAAATAAGAAAATAATAACGATATTGGCTAATTTTTCATTAATTAAAAAAAGAGAAGAAAAGAAGAAGAGAATGAGAAAAAAATAAGGAAAAATAAAAAAAATAAAAAAGAGAGAAAAGAAATAAATGAAATAAAAAATAAGGATAAATTAAAAAAAAGAGAAGAAAAGAAAAGAAAAAAGAAGATGAGGAGAAGAAAAAATTTAAAAAAAAAGCAAGAAAAAGGAGAAAATAAAAGGGAGGCAAAAGAGAAAAAAAAATAAAAAAAAAAGGTATGGAAGAAAATGGATGGTAAAAGTGTAATAAATAAAAATTGAGTGCATTTTAGTAAAAAACTTTAAAAATTGAACATTTTTGGTGAATTTATCTAAAAAAATTCCCATCATCTATGAGCATTCAAGAGAAAAATTCTAAATAAAGAGAATATAATCCAATTTTAGCTTAATTTTTTTTCCTTATTGATAACAAGTCTATGGGCCTAAAATGTGTAACACAGAATCAATTAATTTGTGTTGAGGTCTAATTTATATCACTTCATTAACGACACCCAACGACTCAAACGAGGTCATAAACGGACCACCCCCAACTTCAAGTCTTGAATATGAACCCATGATCACCACTCTGATACCATGTTAATAAGGTTTGAGGTTTAAGAATGTTAGTCCACACACATTGTTGCATCTATTACGTGCAACGCAAAACCGTAAGTATACATGCTGTGACAAGTAATATAATGAGAGTAGAGTATCGTTCCCACGAGGATTGCCGACTAAGTACCTATTAGTCCTAGCTAGTTTTGTTTAGAGTTTCACAATGTAATTTGAATGAAAGCAAGTATTAAACTAATCTAAATACAACTTAATTAAACACTAAGCTAAGTAATGTACAAGGAAATTAATATAAATATATTGTTGGGAGATTAAGCACCACATTGTCATCAAGTTAAATGATAGAATAAATTGTTAGTGTCAATTATTGCATATTTTTTCTATCTAATTTCCATAGGATTTATTTATATTTTAATTATTTTATTATTTATAATTAGTGTTTATTACGATTTTAGTTTATTAGCTTGATTTTATTTCCTTTTTAGTTTCCTATTTAATTTATGCAATTTTGGTATGTTTTTATAGGAATTTTGCTTTCCTAAAGAGTCAAAGATTCAAACCAATAATTAAGGAGCTGTTTTATGGAGATATTTCCCTAATTGGAGGAGGTTTTGAAGAAGAAAAACTACTGTTTTGGTCCTTGGATGAATTTAGGGTATTTTTCTCTATAAATAGAGAATTATAGCTCTAGGTTAAAGAGAGCCAAAGAGAGGAGGCTGCTACTAGAGAGCCATTGAGGGGATTAGACACCAAAAATACAAACAAGAGCTCAAGGCATTAAGCAAACCCATAAAAGAATTAGATTAAATCAAGCTTTCTCAAGTTATTAACTTATATAATTTGTGTTTGTAGGTCTATTAGATCTACCATTTCTCAATGTATAAACCTAAACAAGAGCTGTATTTGGCCAAAACACAACATTCAACAAGTATAACAAACACAATATGCATTAAAGAGAAAATAAGATTTATCAAATTAACTTGAATAAAATGGGTCTCAAAATCCCAATAACTTAAAGAAACTAGCCACTCGTGGCTTTAATATCCATCATTCAATCACAATACAACCCAAGAGAAATAATAAAAATCTATTAACAAATAGAGAAGAGTAGGAAAAGTTATTAAGAAACTTCTATATTCCTCAATGGTGGCCTTTAGCTCAAGATTCTTTTTCTCCTCTTTCTTCTCTTCCTTTTCCTTAATTGTATTGGGTAATTGATTGTGTGTATCAGAGAATCCCCACTTGAAAACTATGGTTCGTATCCTTATATATCCCTTCTAGAACGTCATTTCATATTCCCCTAGATTTGCTCTTTAAAATGTACACCTCAGTATGTTTCTCAGCTAGCATCAATCATCCCGTGATCACGCATCAAGCCGTGATCGCGGCAGAAGGGCTACTTATGAAGGAGTAGCGATCGCTACACTCCCGCCCTCATTACAGAAGGCTGGAAATTAGGACACTCGCAATTTACTGCGACCGCGCGCTACAGAACCTTGGCCTCACTTGGGTTGATTGCTTCGACTAACTCGTGATTGTGCATCGAGCCACGATCGCCATAGAACTCTGACTTTTTGCTTCTTTTCTCTGGTTCTTCGCTTCCTTTCTTGCTCAAATCCACACTAACCACCTCCATTTTCTTCTTTTCCTTACTAACAAAAACCAAACATAAAAATATCTATTTCTATATATTAATCTACTCTAAATGCCCTAAAATGAATGAATGCATGCTACAATGAATCCTAAAACTATATGAAATTTAGCACCAACACACATGTAGATTTATAAAAGGAATTAAACTCATATATTACAAAACCAATTAGCTTATCTTAAAGTCCAATCTACACCGTTTATAAAAGTCAATAAGCTTTTCACTGTTCCACGTTCTCCATCTTTTCCTTTTCCTTTGTAAGTTAAAAGGAAATTCTCTTTCAAAGAGATGCAAGCAATATCCAAGCTAGGTGGCCTCCATTTTCTTTCCGTTAAACGTGTCACTTTTAAAATTTTATAAATCATCTGTTCCTAAAAAAAAAGGTCTAATTACTCAAAAAATCCTGAACTTTATGAGTTTTAACAATTTTATCATATTCTTTCAACTTTTACTTAAAAAGTCATGTACTTTATATATTTTAATAATTTTAATACGTTCGTTTAACATTTATAAAAAAAATTATAAACTTTATAATTTTTAACAATTTTAACATATTCTTTTAAAAATTTTGTCAAAAAAATTGTTAAAACTTGTAAAGTTCAAGATTTTTTTAGATAATTGGCACTTCAAGAAACTGAAGATTTAGCGACGGAAAATTTTCCGTCGGTAAAATGCTCCTCGCCATTTTTAGTGACGGAATATATTTCTTCTTAAAATATACCATTTTAAAATAAAAAAATAATATTTCAATTTGTTATAAATTTGAAATTACTTATGTGACACTGAAATGGTTATTTAATTAAAAACATGTTAAAATTATTAAAAGGTGTAAAGTTTACAATCTTAAAGTGAAAAGGACATTTTAATGTCATATAAACAATTACAAACTTATAAGAAATTAAATTATTATATTTTTTATTTTAAAATAGTATATTTTAAAGAGAAATTTTTTTGCTAACTCATTAAATTCTCTTTCTTTTTAAATTAAAAGGTGTTTGGTACTATATCAACATAATATTTTATCAGATACTAAAATATTAATTAAATAAATATAGTTTAAAATTGAAATAAATTTTTTTTGTTGATAAATTTTAAAAAGAATATACTAAAATTGTTAAAAGCTATAAAATTTGTGATTTTTTTTTTATAAATTTTAAAAGAATTTATTAAAATTTTTAAAATATGTAAAGTTTAAGATTTTTTAAATAAAAGTTGAAATAACATGCTAAAATTGTTAAAACTCGTAAAGTTTAGAATTTTTTAAGCAATTGGCCTAAAAAAAAGAATTATGAATCATAGCTGAAATCATATGGAGACAACCCTATATCCTAACACATGAATGTAAAAACTATGAACTGGTCAATTTTTCAATTCAAGTTATTTGTAGAATGATACAAGTTTTGTAATAGATCAATTGTGCTCATGTACAAAATTTGTCCACTTTTCAAGTAGCTACCAAAACATCTCTATTCCATCTTCGGTTTGGATGGGTTATTAGAGATGGTCTTGGTCAGTTCAAAGGTGCTTACAATGGTAAGTTGAGTGTTGATCATGATCCCCTCCTAGCTGAAGCTTTGAGATGCCGTAATGCTTTAAGCTGGATGAAGAAGAAGGGTCTGCGGAATGTTTATGTTGAATCGGATAGTCAAATGCTCATCAATGCTTTGAATAGTGATTATAGTCACTCGTCCTATTTTGGTTTAATTGTTTATGAATGTAAAGTCCTCGCAAAGGACTTAGGAAACTGTTGTTTTAGTTTCATTAAAAGATCAGTGAACCAGGTTGCATGCCCTTGCTAGGACTGCTGGCTCTATATCTGATAATGGGTGTTGGGAGGATGTTCCCCCACCTTTTATAATTGATGTTCTTGCTGTTGATTTAAGTTAATGAAGTTTGAAGCTTTGTTTTAAAAAAAAAAAAAACTGTGCTGGGATGTTTGTATAACCATATTGATTCCATTGTGAGGCCTGCACCAGTATTTCTCAAGTTATTTGCCATTCTATGGAAAAATCTAAAACTTTTTCAAATTTGTGGTACTTCTATTTATATATATATATATATAAAAGCAAAATTGCATGAAGACAAAGTTGACCGAAGTCATTCCGCCAATAAAAACGGGGGAATGAGAGAAAGAAATTTTTTTT
>CATIWK010098743.1:0-20076 GCA_949634005.1 Mallotus japonicus
TAATGCCGGTCATGTTTCCTTGGGGTTCGGGTTGTGATAGTTGATATAGCACTAAACACCTTTTGATTAAAAAAAAGGAAGAGAGAATTTAATGGGGTAGCAAATATACTTTAAAATAAAAATATAGTATTTTAGTTTGTCATAAGTTTGAAATTGTTTATATAACACTGAAATATCTTTTTCACTTTAAAATCATAAAACTTTGTACCTTTTAATAATTTTAACATGCTTTTTAATTAAAAATCCATTTGAGTGTCATATAAGCAATTGCAAATTTATAACAAATTAAAATACTAATTTTTTTCATTTTAAAATGATATATTTTAAGAAGAAAATTTTTACTAACTCATTAAAGTCTTTTTTCCCTTTAAAATTTTTACCTAGTTCTCTGTCTTTAGTTCTAAGTGGCAAAATAACCTTCCAGACCAAATCACCAGCTTCAATTTTCTTCTTTTTAATTCTCTTATTATAAAGTTTGGAAATCTTTTTCTTTTAAGCCATCATGTTAGTAAATGCTCTTAGCCTTTCTTCATCCAATTCTTTAATTCCATCAATATAGCTTCAGAGAATTCCTTTAGGGTTAAGCTATTTTGTTTTGCTACCCTTAGAGAAAGGACACATACCTCTAATAGAAAGATGGCATCATGTCCATATGTAAGAGTAAATAGGCTGGTGCTAGTAGCTTCAGAGGTCTTATATGTCCATAAGGTTTCAAATAGAATTCCAGGCAAGTCTTTTAGATTATCTTCGAGCATTTTCTCTAATATGCCAATTCTAATTTTATTGAAGCCTCCACTTGACCATTGGTCTGTAGTGATGGATTAAGGTATGCCAAACTTGTGTATGATATACTCTTTGATGAATGCAATGGCATCCCTTTGCTCTACTTTTTAATCAAAATTGCCTCTATCCATTTTGTAAAATAGTTTGTAGCCACAATGATAAAGCTATGACCCTTAGACGATGTTGGGTAGATTTTACAAATAAGGTTGATAGCTCATCCTTGGAATGGCCACGGTTTCATAATCAGATATAAGTCATCAGCAGACACTCTTTGGATGCTTCCATACTTCTGATATTGTTGACAACCCTTGGCATAAGTTATGTAATCTTTCAGAATAAATGGCTAGAAATAACCATGTCTTCCTATTAACCATCTCATTTTTCTCCCTGCTTGATGTGCTCCACAAACCCCTTCATGGACTTGTTTCAAAATCTCCATTGCCTGTGGAAAGGATGGACATCTTAAGAGCAATCCATCAAAGGTCCTTCTAAACAGTTCTCCTTCTAGCATGACCTAGTTTAGGGCTCTTGCTTTGATTTTGAATAGCACTTTCTTCACAGGATTTTCTAGATATTCATGAATCTTAGAGCGCCAATCTCATACAATATTCATATCATTGTTGAAGGTCTCAACTTGTATTCCCCTTTCTATGATAGAAGGATAAGATTTTTTCTGCATAAGAATTAATTTATGTGACCTCTAACATCTTTATACCAGAAGCAATCTAGGATAGTTCACTAGTTTCCCAATTACATTCTCTAGGCACATGCATAAATGAAATATTATCTAAGGATATCAAAGGAATTTACCAATTATATGGCTGTAGAAAAATATGGTGTTAAAGAAGTACTAATGCATTTACTCTCCCATCAACTATTTAAGCACAAGTTAGGAATCTCCAATAATTAATACCTTTTTAGCACCCTAATCTTGAAGAATCTCGAGGCCTATGATTAATGCCTCGTACTCAGCTTGGTTACTAGTGCATTCATATTCTAAAGTGAAGCTAAGAGCTGTTTTGGTTCCATATGGTGATGTAATCACTATCCCTACTCCAGTAGACTTATCTGTTGAGGAACCATCAAACTTGAGTACCTAAGGCCGGATATCAATGCCACAAATAGGGAGATCCTCCGCTTTCACTTCAATAATTTGTTGAGTAAGGTGTTCTACCAGAAAATCAACTATTGCCTGCCCTTTTACAAACTTTTGAGGAAAATATACTAAAGAGAACTTGATAAAGTTCAACAACCATTTGCCAATTTTTCCTGATAACACAAGCCTATTCAACATATACTTTAACTCTCTTAATAATAAGCAATGCACCAATTGACACCACATCTCAAACTTAGGTAAATAAAAAAGGTATCCAAAACAAGTAGATCAAAACATAGCAAGTTGATACTCATTTAAAAATTATTTCAATTGCACTATAACATCATAAGACAATGAGCACCCAATCTTTACAAAAAAAAAAAAAAACTCATCTGTATTCATCAAAAGACTCTCAATCTTATAAAAAATAAAAATAAATTAACAAAAAACCATAAAATAACAAAAAGAAAGATAAAAAATAGAAAAGAAATAAAAATATACAAAAAATTTTCAAAAATAATGAACCCACATTCAATGAAGCATAACCTCCACCATATTTTTCTTCTTCAACCTGTAATTGCACTTTCTTTTTCGATTTCTCTTCACCAACATCTGAAACCCTAGAAGCCCATTTCTTACTAGACGAACCACCAACATTAATACCACTAGACCCACCCTTCTTTACCCCCTTTTTCACAGACCTACAAACACTCATCCTTCCCATTTCAACAGTTTTATGCTTCTTCAACTTAGAAGCATCAATTTTTTTCATTTTTTAAGAATGAGTTTCATCCATTTTAAAATTTAAGAGAATGAAACACACATATATAAGCAAGAAAAATAGTTATTCAAAATAAAAAAAAAATGGTTGGTTTATGGCAGTTTCTTCTCTAAGAAACTGCTTGACGAAGAGGCAGCATGAAGAAAAAAAAAATCCACTAAAAAACTGTAAAGAAATTGACCTAAAACGAAAGGGGCAAAAAAGAAAAAAAAATTAAAAAAAGGCACATGAAAGAAAAGGGACGAAGGGTAAAAAAGTAATTAATGAAAAATGAGTGCATTTTAGTTAAATAAAAATTTGTTATTTTTGGTAAATTTCTCTATATTAGATGTTTAAGTTTAAAATTTGAGAAGTGTTCCTCTTTATAATTCAGCAGTCACCCCTAAAGATTTATATGTTAAGTTATTAAAATTCATAATATTTTTCTATAAAAAATATAAAAACCTTATTTTAGAACATACATGTTCTATTTTATATAAAATATTGTAATTTTATTACAGATAAAACATAACTCTTGATTTCCATCAAAGCTATATTTTTTATTTTGACTAAAACATTTTTTTCCAACTATGTTCTATTTTTCTTTTATTATATTTATTCAATTATTATTATTACTATACATATATTAAAAAAAATATATAATCTTAATAAAAAAAATAGGGTGAATTACAATTTGCCCCCTATGGTTTGCTATATTATACTATTTGGTCCTTAATACTTAAAATTTATATTATCTTCCCCTTTTATTTTGCAAAATTATACTATTTACTCATTTTGTTAAATTTTCATCACATGACAATTATCAAGTAAATACTATTTGTCCCCTCTACTTGAATATATTATACAATTCCATCCCCCCTCCCCTCCCTCCCCCCTATTTGGATATATTATATTATTTGCCTCTAATATTTAGAATTTATATTTTTTTTATTATTAAACTAATTCTCTTAGAATATAACTATAAGATGATAATTATATCATTTATATAAAAATATAAAATGCTTAATTTTAATTTTATATAATTAAAATTTTAGTTAAATACCAATTAATTAGTATTAATTTTAAAATATCTTTATTTAAATAATAACTTAAAATATTTATATTGCATTGAAAAATTCAATCAAACCAACTCTCCTTTTAATTTTGATTTTTTATTTGGATTGTTAGTTTCAATTGTTGGGTGTACAAATCAAATTATTTAAAATTATTAATTTATTCATAAATATAATTTATTTACTCAATAATCTAAACTAACAATTCAAATAAAAATCAAATTTTACAGTTAAAAAGTGAATTTACTTGGTTAATTTTTTCATGCAACATAAATATTTTAAGTTGATATTTAAGAAAAGATATTTTAAAATTAGAAATAATTAATTGTTATTTGACTAAAATTTTGATTTGATTAGATTGAAATAAAATTTATTATTTTATTTTTAATAAAATTTTCATTTTTATAGTTAATTAATGATAATTTAATTTTAACATATATTTTGTTAAACAATCCGTTTCATAATAAAAATATATTTTATAAATTTTAGGGGCAAATAATATAATATATTCAAATAAAGGAGGCAAATAGTATAATATATTCGAATACAGGAGGCAACTAATATTTACATGATAATTATCATGTCTGTTAACGGTAATTGTGACAAAAAATTTGATGAAAGGGATAAATAGTATACGTTTACAAAACAAAAGGGGAGATAATATAAATTTTAAATGTTAGAGACCAAGTAGGATAATATAGCAAATCACATGGGGAAAATAGTAATTCACCTTAACAAATAATAAAATAAAATTATTATAATAACATTTTAGTTATATTCAATTTAATTGTAATTTTAATTTGGGAAAAATGTAATAAAATAAAATTATTATAATAACTTTTTAGTTATATTCAATTTAATTGTAATTTTAATTTGGGAAAAATTACATTTTTCCCCTGTATTTTGTTATATTACACTACTTCATCTCTGACATTTAAAAAATATTTATTCATCCTTGTATTTTATTTTTTAAAAACTTATTAATCCCTCTGTCGGGGATGAAATAGTACAAAAATGACAAAGTAGAAGGATGAATAAATATTTTTTCAAATGTCAGAAATGAAGTAGTGTAATTTAACAAAACACGGAAGGAAAAAATGTAATTTACCCTTTAATTTATTAAAATTATTTAATTATATATTTTCAAAAATATATATTATTTATGGGTATTCTATCATTAAAATAAACTTTTTAATAACCATTATTGGATAATAAAATACACTCTTATTCTATGGTGATAATGGTAAAATAAAATAAAAATAATTAAAAAAAATTACCATAAAATTTCCCCATTATTTATTATCTGTGCAAAATGCGAGTTCACAGCTAACTAATTTTTCAGTAAAAAGTGGCAATACAGTCATTTATGGAGTTGTATAAAAACGGCGAGTCGTTTGTCAGTGCACTTTTCCATTCTCAATCACAAAGAACATGAAAATCTGCTTGCAGCTAAATTGAAATAGGGGGAGTTTTATTTGGATTTGCAGAACAGATGGAGGCTTGAAATTGAAAGGATAGAGAAGAAGCAACTATTCTGGTGAATCGAATCTTGCGACTTTTTCAGTTTACAAAGAAAGACGGAGAAGATGAGCGAGCCGAGGCCAGTCCCGAGGAGGGAGAGTCCATGGGGCATGCCAGAAGGAGATCATCGTCAACCCAAGGCCCACAGATGCAATGATCGCGCTGAGGATGTTGTCCAGGTATTCATTGCATTCTTCTCTATCCTTTTCCCATTGCTCCCAAAACACATAAGCTATGTTATGTTAATCTGAAATATTTAGCATCTGTTGAAGTCCAACGAAAGGAGGATATCAAACATTTGCCTTATTTAGTACCAAGTGGCTCTTATTTTTATTGTTTTGATATTCTGTTGAGTTGTTATTAACTGGGTTTCTCCATTATAAGTCAAGAAGTGGTTAGCAGCATCGTGTGATAAAGCAATTTTGCATACACTTATTCTGATGTGCTTTCTTTTGGGAGAATGTAAAATAACATATGTACCAAAATGTGAGTGTTATTTGGTGGATATGGGAATTAGGGAAGTCAATTCAAGATGATCATCATATATTATGCAAAACTCTAAAAAGTTGTCTGAGGATCCTTTGGTTTTTGCCTAGAGCAAGTATTCTTATATATTTAAGAGCAGAATTTCTCTACCGGAAAAGCATTTGTGTAACCCAATATTCTTAAAAATGTTTTAAAATAGAAACATCAATTAGTTATAATGCAAATTATAAACATCAATTACTTATAAATGCAAAATATCCAGCGCCCTGAAGTGGTTTCAAAGAAAGTGCATTGCTAATTGTACGTTGTCAATGTTGTTTTATCAATTTCCGCTAGTATGTTCCAGGCGTTGTGTTTGGAAACAATAAGCTGATGAAAAAGGATGTTATTTGTTACTTGTTCATTAGCCATTCACATGTCTTGTTTGAATGCTGTTGTTCAGAGAATTGGAGTGAACTCTTCTATCTGACCATTGTTCATGACAAATAAATTTGGCATGTTCCTTTTTGTTGCTTTTGTTAACTATGTTTTGCATATCTATTTTGTAGGCTTGTTTCGAGGGAAATCCATTTAAAACAGTTCCAGGACCTTTTAAGCTCTTTTGGCAATGCATGCGCTCCAAACCTGGGTATGTATAAATCTGAGAGTATCCCTTTTTATGTTCTCTTCCATAATTTAACATTGCTGTTGATTGGTAATTTCATTTTAACTTTCTTGATTAGCCTTAACAGTTCTACGCATACTTGGCTGGAAAAACTAAGGCCTTGCGTTGATATTCTTTCGATTAAGCTCCATATTTTTGGGTTGATCTTCATCTTTGATAAACATCATTACATATTAAAAAAAAAAAAAATTCAATTCTTCACTGGTAGTATCTGCAGCTGACAGCAATACATGGCAATGTCTTGTTATGCAGGGAGGAACCAACAGAGCCATACACTTATTTGCAGATAGACCCTCCAAAGACAGGTGAAACTTGAGTGACATAAATTATTGAAATGCTACTATAATGGCTTCTCTGTTGTTTTAATGAAATGATCTTGTAGACTTACTCGTTTTTTGTGACTAATCACATTTGGAATGTATAAGGTTGGATATCTACAAATGCTTAGGCCTTTTGTTTTTAATAACACAGGTGAAACACAAAGGGATTTGGCAGCTATAAATCATGTAATTTCATGTTCTTTATGTTTATCTTGAACTGCAACAAAATTTTCCTAATATCTTTATAATAATATTCATTCATTCCTCTCATTGAGAAATGGGTCTTCTTTCTTTGATTGATGTTTGTGCTACATAAGATACTGCAATTTCAGAGTCTGAGATGGGTGAATGAGAATGTGATAATGTGGGCGTTCTTTTGCCAATCACCGAGTTCTGAAGAAGAAATGTGTATCCGCCTCTTCCATTTTACCGAGTGGGGGTAATTCCTATTTGTAGGTGTTCACAAGATTCATTTTAGTTGAGTAAGAGCACTGTAATTTACTATGAAATATCTAAAACCAATTGACATAGAATTTTCAAATTGGAATTCCATTTTATTCTCTAAGTAATTTTGCCTTTTTTATTTTCCTCTTCTCTCGGAACTCTCTCCCTTGGATTGTTGCTATAACATCGTTGGACAAGACCATGAGAAACATAGGTTATGCAAAGAGCAAGCATTGGATGATTGCTCTTGTTTTTCTTTTTCTTTTTGAACACATTACACAGGGCGTTTAGGAAAAGGGGTAGGGGATGGGATTCAAGCCCCATTTCCCCTTGCGCTCTGACAGCACCCCGTGCCATTGAGCTAAAAAGGCTAGGCCGGATAATTGCTCATAAATTTTTTTTTTCCCTCTCTTTTCTCTTTCAAATCTTTTTCTTTTCTACTTTTGCTGAGCATCAATAGATGTTATTGGTACATGAAGATAGGAGTCTCAGCGTCCTCAACCTCTCCGCATAATTGCGAAGGCAACAACTCACGATATCACTGGACTAACAGAAAAGCTTTGATTCCAGTGTCCGGTTGGATGGTGATTACTTTGCAGGTCTGCAAAGGGCTTTTGCTATATACTTCTAAATGATGAAAGAAGCTACTTTTTCCTCCTCAAAAATCAATGATAGGTTCTCCGATAGTGAGATTTCGCTCAGGTGTCCATGGCAGGTCGAAAAGCTTTGCTGTTATAAATTTAAAGATCTTATTTACATTAATGTTGTAGGTTGCGCTTGAAAAAAAGAGTGTCGCATTCACAGCCTTTGCACATGCTCTTGCCTGTTACACGTACAATTTTGCAAATAGTTGCAAATAGAGTAGACAGAACTATGTTATATTTCATGAAAATCAGATCATAGGAATGATGAAACAATTATGTGATAATGATGAGACAATATATACTGAATTCTAAACGCAAATTTGTTGATATTTTAGCTCAATGAAGCCATATAATTAACATGAAAGCTAGACCACAAAAAGGGTGCAAGAGTTTTTTTTATCAGAAGTAGACAAAACAGCAAATTGGCATTACCTGGCTTGCAATTGTCCATTGTAGATCTATGGGAAGTTGAATGAAATCGTCAAATTTGGTTCCTATTATAATTGGAATTGCATTCTACAAAATCAAAAGAAAACCAAATAAAACAATTATATCTAATTCTAACATTAGCAGCCCTTTTATCAAATTCATATATGTGAGATTGAGTTTCTGTTCTATTTACAAAAGCAGGAACAGAAGATGCAAAAAATGACATGCAGGCGATTCCCTTTTTACCATTACTTACTCCAAATGGTAAAAAGAAAAAAAAAAATTGATGTACCTGATTCCATTTTCTAGCTTCTTGGTACCATCCTATCACACTGCAATCATAGGAAAACCCATAAAAAGATATAGAGACACCAAAAAAAAAAGCTAATTACGAATTTCCCAAATGAAGAAGAAACTTGATAATTAAGGACACAAACCTATTTAATGTGACCCTACTAGTGAGATCAAACATGATTAAAATTGCAACGGAATCCTTGCAAGCTACAGGAATTTGCTGTTTATAACCTTCATCGCCTGTTTTAGAGTATACATGGATCATCAATATTTTTCTTTTCTCAATAAAAAAAAATAAAATTAAATAAAAAACAGAGAGAGATGTAAATCTCACCATTAACTTCCCAAAGGCTATAAGAAATACGTGCACCTTTAATCATTAATGTCTTGTCCATCATGTTCATTCCATCTTTTAACATTCCTTTCTCTTCTAATCTCTCATTTCCCACATACTTTTCCTTCATCAATCATATCAATTCAAATAACTTTGTGACATAATAAAAATGATTGTACTGACAATTAATAATAATGTTCAAGGTAACATTTATATATATATAGCACTTACCAAGAAACTGGTTTTTCCAATCTGGCAATCACCCAAGAGACTAATCTTCAAGAAGACCAGATCAGAATCATTATGATCGTGATGATCATGATACACTGGAGGAGGAGGAGGAGGAGGAGATGGAGACACGCTTGCTGATGTAAATTCGCTGCTGGGAACCGGAGGTGGTGCTGTCAACCGATGTGGTAATATATGATATTGAATAGGTTTGCCTAGTGAACACATCATAATTTGATTCCACACCCGAAGAATGCACCGTCTGAAGATTGAAATTTTGTGTTGAATATTTTGTCTAAGGCAAAAACGAACCATTTTTCTTTTCTGTGTTTCTTTGATTTGTGTGATCAATTGTAAAGGGGATGGCCTCAAGAAGTGAAAACAATCAAAATGAGAAGGAAAAACAGGATGGTAGCTAAGAGGTTGCTCATATTTTATAAGAAGTAAGGGTATTTCTGGAATGTTGCTAAAAATTCAATTTTCTGTTACAATAATAACAAACTTTTAGCTATCTATGTGACTACTTTAGCGGGAGAATTGACATCTATGATCTATATCTAATTTACCAAACTATCTATATCCATATCTATTATATATATATATATATATTCTATGAACAGAAAAGACAAAATTAAAAAAAAAAATTCACTCATTATTATATAAAAATTGAAAAATTTAGTTATTTACTAATAAAAATAAAATATAATTAATTAAAATATAAATTTAATTTAATTGAAAGTCTATTTTCTATTTTAATTAGGTTAATTTATATTTAATCTCTAATAAAAATTAAATAAAATTAATTAAAATATAATTCTAATTTAATTGAAAGTATGTTTTTCAATTTTAATTAGGTTAACTTATATCTTATATCTAACAAGAATTAAATTTAAAAAATAATTTAATAAAAATTTTAATTGAAATTTTATAAAAATATATATTTTTCTATTTTAATCATGTATTTTATCTAATAAAAATAAATTTACGTAATAGAATTTTATGAGTTTTATGAAATTAAATTTAATAAGTAAACAATTGAAATCAAAATTAACACATTCTATATAATAATTAATAATGAAAAATATTAACATCAAATATGTTAAAAGATTGTTGTTTAATTATTTGAATAAATAATTTAAAAAGAACATAATAAATTATTATATTATAAGTCTATCGAGTTTGTAAAATTAGATTATTATTTAGATAAAAATATTGAAAGAGTGTAGTATAGTTGTTCAATTAGAAAATTTATTAAAATTATAATAAATTACTATGTTATAATGTGACTCAGTTGGTTAGTTTCTCACATAAAGAACTATCTTCATTTCTATATGACAACTTATTTCATATTTTTTATACATTGTAGTTTCTTTAAAACTATTTTATATCTTTTTATATTTTTCTAATTGTTTATTTATATTCAAGTAACAATTAAAGTATTATAAAAGTAGCCTATAAATATTGAAATAATAATAATTATTAAGAATTTAAGATTAATTAGATAGTATGTGACTAATTAATTGTATGAGATTATAATTAATTACAAATATAAATGCCCAATTCAAATTATAAATTAAAACAATATTAAAACAACTTACAAAATTAAAATGGTTATTAGTTAAGTATTAAAAATAATCAGATAATAAGTAGTTAATTATTTATTTTAAATAAAAATTGGTGGCAAAAATAAGCGATAAATTAATTATAAATTAAAATAATATAAAATTAACATACACAATTAAATTGGTTTATAATTAAAATTTTAAAAATAATTAAATAATATTGGATTAATGATTATATAAGATTAACATTAATTATAGCATTGAATGTTTATATAAAGTTAAAATTAATTACAATATTAAATGTCTAATTTACCATAAAGGAACTGAATTTTTAATTATTTTTTATACACTTATCTATGTCTATAAGGTAAATTCTTCTTTTCATATAATTTGTTTTGTTAAAATGAACTTTTAATTTGATACTATTTCCTTATTTTATATTGTGTTGCTTCAAAAATTATTTACATCTTTTTTATTAACAATTTATTTGCAATCAAATAAAGATTAAATTATTGTAAAACTAACCAATAAAATTAAAATGATTATTTAATTAAAACTTAAATAATTTATAGTTAGATGTCCCCCATGAGTAATTCAAGCAGTCAGATGTCTCCCTATGAATAGTTCAAGTGACAAAAATTGTGAACATCTAGATAAAAAAAAGTAGGATTCTAACTCCGTCTCCCCTTATTCTCCCATTTATAGTGAAAAATTAAACACTTCAACTAATTCAAAAAAAATTAATCAGATAATAAGTAATTAATTAAAATACAGTGTCGAAATTAATATTTCAATCTCTATGTATGTGTAAATATATACACACGGACACTCAATTAATAAATTATTTTTAATATATTAAAACACTTGATAATATAATAAAATATAAAAATTTATTAAAATATTTAAAAATCTTAAATTATGATCTGCACATCACAAGGGTTATTATTAGCTAATAATAATAATCACCATCATCATGCAAGGTCATTTTCTCTTTGAAAGAGCTAAATAAATAGTCTCAATTGCCAGCTCCCATCTCTCCAACGTCACTTGAAATTCAAAAATCTCACACTTTTAAAACAAATTTCACACATTTATATTTGCATATCAGCTTTGAGAGACTTCTACTTGGTCCGTCTGAGGATCAAGTAAATTCATTATTATTGATTAAAAAATTATTTAACTAAGGGTTTTTTTTTTTTTTTTTTATGAAAAATAAGGGTGAGAATCGGAAATTGAAATGGGTGAATCTGATTCCTGATGTTCGATTCATTAAAATATTGCATTGGAATGAAAATGAGAATGAATTCTTCCATCAATAAAAATCACCATTTCCCTTATATAGGGGTAAAGAATAATTTTTTATTCCCATAAATTTAAATTAAATTAATCATAAATTAGTCAAAATTTTAAATATTATTATATATTATTAAAATTTACGAAATATAATATTTTTTTAAGTGATGAAATAAAATATATAAATTCATAATAATCATTAGTTAATATATTTTCATATATAAATAATATTGATTTCAATTATGATTCCTTTACAAATCAAACATTTTATTAAAAATTTCATTTTATTTCCGATTCCCTTTCATTCTTATTTTCATTCCGATTTCAATTTCGAAGTATAAACCAAACAGTCGTAAAAAAAAAAATGATATCCTTATTCGTTTCCACCATTAAAAACTATAAATGGAGCAACAGGGTTATTAAGTAGGTACGTCTAAACTACCCAACAGATTCATTAAATTGATATTTTGGTTGGCAGTTCTTAAATCGTAGAAAAATAATGGAGGTTGGTAACAATCAAACAAAATATATAAATGTAGTTCATTAGTTACATCATGTGTTGCTGTTGTCAACATATGTTTACTTTTTTTTTTTTTTTTTTTTGAGGCTTGTCAACATATGTTTTTGAATTGCCAAGTAGAATTCCTAGATGACACCAATCTCTTCCTTTGGATTATGGTTGATACTAAATTTCGTTCCTCCAATCAATGTTGACCGCGTGTTCTGCTCAAGATATTCTTGTCAATGGAAACTGATATGTTCTGATTACGTTAGATGCATATTGATCGTATGACACTGACTGAAAATTTTTTCTCTTCGTATGTTGTAATCAATTGCTCATTTTCGAACAGCAGCGGGTGGAGCCAGAAATTAAGTCTTGGTCAATAAAAATAAAAATACAGAGGATAATATTTTTATTTATAATTTCATAATTTATTCTTGATAATTTTTTATATTTTGAAATGGACTAACAAAAAGATATACGCAATAGTTTAGAATCTGTTTACTTCATACTCTAGAATCAAAATTGAATTTGGAATCAAAATTGAAATGAAAATTTGAATACGTTTGGTTCATTAGAAAATGAAAATTAAAATGAGAATTAACATCATTTAACAACCAAATTTTCTTTTATTAAAAAAATATTTTTGTAATTATATTTTATATTTAAAAATTAACATTATAATTATTTTTGTATACTAAAAATTAATATTATAATTATCTAATTATGAAATAATTTTTAAAACATTTATTTGTTAAAATAATAACAAAAACAACAACGATCATAATAGTAATCATCATGCAGTCTTTTAAAATTAGCTGCTTAATGTCACTGTTGATGATTGAATACTGCAGATTTTTCTGTAAATGAACTGCTTACATACTGCAAGACTCAACACGATCCACTACAGAAAAGGAAGAACTTTTATATTCATATATAGGTATACAAAACAGTTTATTTATTTATTTTTTTTTAAATGATCCAAAATGCACTACAACTAGTAAACGTTCTTCCACTTTAAGATCTTTCTAGCTGCCTAATTTTTGTGTATCAATCAAAGGGAAAAATATCAGTATATCAGAAAATGTGAAACTTTGATTTTGTGGTTTCTCTAAGGGAAGAAGTATTTAGATGAAAACTCATATTCCTGTTTTTTAACCTTAAGCAGCAGGTGAATTCACCTGCCCATCTGTGCTGGGGCTAGCTTGTTGCTTTTTATCACTGCTCTTCCTCTTAAGCGCCTCCTTAATCTCTGCTTCTTTCCTATCTACAAAATCAAACAAATCCTTCCAGCTAGTTGAGCGCAGTTGACGTCTAGGCCTTGGTGGCTCAATATCCTCCACCTCCTCCTCTTGACCTTCTTCTGGTGTAAATTTGCGGAACTGACCGAATACCCTACAGCAGAACATAGTAAGAGCAATGAAGCATGCAAGGCCACAGATGAGGAACAGACCCCAGAAGCTATTCAGAGAGAGCCTGTTTTCATCAACTTGGCTGATTTGCATTGAACACTCTGTGTGTGTCAGCCATTTATTGTGAATTTTCTGGAGATCGCCATTTTCGGAGAGCTGGAGGATGGCAGTTGACAGGTCCACTGCAAGTGGGGAGTCCCTCTGAAATGCCTGTGAGCAGAAGAGCCAAATGTGAGAAGAGTACCAGAATAAACTACAGGCATTTTGTCAACTAAGCTGAATTTTCCTACAAATTCATATTGCAATAAATCACTGGTCTTTTTTAATCAATTTGATTAAAAGAGAACCTTAATCATGTGCATCTGCCATTTTTGCTGCAACAATTAAAGTGGCAACTGGCAAGCAAGTTCCTATCATAAAACCTATGACACGAAGAAAAAACAAATCTAAAACCTATGACACGAAGAAAAAACAAATCTAACAAATTTAACATATACCAGCAAAAGATATAACATTCACAAAAGGTGGAACTGCCCTAGTATTTTGATTCATCAATGATTAGCATCTCAATAATAATAATATTATGAACACGAGTATTCTCAAATAACTTGGCTAAAAACAGTGGAAAATGATTCAGAACAACATGAGGTTGTCATTTTTGAGTTACTACAACAGCTACAATTGTAGTTTTCCCTGGTACGATAATGATTATAAAGTGTTCTAAGTCATCAGCAATAGAGGTTGTCACTCTACAAAATACAGATTAAAAATCAAATACCTACAAACATTGCAACTGAAGTAATTTCTAGTCAAATAAGTTCAAGACAAGGAAAAAGCATGTATGAGGAATGCAACAAATTTTCTTCTTTGTTTTCCCTGTTTAGGAGGCAAGAAACACAGAACACAACTCAGATGGCCATTTGGAGTTAGCAAACAACTCTGCAATAGAGTTCAAGAATAGTAACAACATGCAATAGAAAGTGATATTTCCAGTTTCATGTAGGCCACGCATTTTATTTAATTTTCTAGTTAGCTGCTTATTCCATTGTATAACCACGCAAATCACTGTGACCTGATATTTTTGTCTCTCAGAGAAAATGTCAAGTTTTGATAATCATAGATGCTGCTTTTCATGTCTATGCATATCTGGCCATCATAGCCAATCAAACTCATCATAATTAATCAGACAGTACCAATTCAGGGTTAGACTGACAAATTTAAAGTAGATACTCACAAATCCCCATCCGCTTTTTGTGAACTCCTGGCCAACTGTTCTGAATGCACAGTTGGTGTCGGACAAAAAGAGCTCAATGTAAGGAAGCTCATCAACAATAGCAGCCACGCCACCATTTTTGGGTCCATTTTTAAGAGCAGTAAGATATTCATCTTGGTTTTTCAATTTTACAAGTCTAGATTGTGCAATGTTGAGCTCATCAACTAAGTAGTTCAATGCAAATGATCCCTCTTGGACTCCAATTGGTTCAGTACTTGAGATCAAGCTGTCAATCCCTTCAATCCGTGATGTTAACTGCTGCACTGTGAGTATTGATGTCAAACTGGCTGTATAGCTTGAATTGATGATCAAAACCACAAATAGCCATATGATCAGAACCAAACGTCCCAAGGCACTCACAGTATTCTCTCCTACATTATGTCCAAACAGAAACAAGCCATTAATGGTTCCCTCAAAAAATATAATGCAGTAGAGCAAAGAAAGGATAGTGGATTAGGTGTAATCAACATACTGTGGGAGAAGAACATTGTTGAGAAACTAAACCTGCAAGATTAGAACTACTGAAAGTTAGAAACACACAAACATTAATAAAACAAGAGCACATAGAGGCCAGCATCTTGTTAGGATGGTGGTACTTGATAAATGCGTCACAGCAGCTGAGAAGGATTCTAAATGGACAGTCACTAGCCACATTGCAATCAAAGTTGCTGAAAATAAAATATAGTTACATGTGCATTTTATACTCGTCTCTACATTACTCTAAACCATTGTCTATCACCATGCTGATCTAAGATGATGAAATAAGCAGAAGACATGACGACGATTTTTTTTTTTTTTCACTACCATGCAACCAAAAGAACAATTCATTAAGGAACACTGGATAAAAGAAACAAGCATAAAACATGACCAATTCTCTTTAATATAAACTTGTTATCCCCAATGTATTTACCAGGAGATCAGATATGCATCAATTAAACACATCGCCCTGGTGAACTGAATTTATTGGCTAAATGGAAATGTGATCTTTACTTGAATATGGGGAATTTTGATGAGTTCAACAGCATAGTAAGTTACTAACCAGAAAATTGTCATGAGTTGTTGCCTTGGTGGACCACGGAATTCATGATTGAACCGGTGCTCAAGAATCCAGACAACAGCACCCACAAAAAGAAAGAAGGCAGCAGTGACACACCACATGGGCACAGTAAATGGCTTGAGGAAAGCCCAAGCGCTGGACTTTTGTTCCTTGACAGGAGCAACCACAACCAGTCCTGATTCCATGTAAGGCTGTGTAAAATCCACAATTCTTGTTCTATTTGTGATAATTGTAACATCACCCACAGCAGCATCATAATTCTGAAAAATGAAGAGAAAAATTCAAAGTGAAGTACTAGAATGTGAACATAAGAGTTGGCATCTAATCCTGTAAACAAATTGCCAACCATCTAATAAACTTAGAAAAGTAAAGCCAGACACTTACATCTTGAGCAACCGCGTTGACAAGTTCATTGTAGACAGGGTTACTCTCACCATTTCCATAGAGCATATATGTGTGTGGGACAGGATATGGCAGCAAGTTTATTGCAGCCTCAAACACATCAATACAATATCCTCTAACCCCTGGAGGGCTTTTGTCTTTAGCCACAAATTCTTTGTAACTTACTCGATTGGGTACTGCAATGCGCAGTGGCTTCCCATTGTTTGGAAATACCCATCCTTGGGGAATTTTTGTATCTTCACCTGGCCATATTACAGTGTAAAGGTGTTGGTTACTAGAAGAAGTATTGGGAGGCTTCTCGTATAAGGTCTCTGGAGTAACAATTGATAGGCCAGAGTAATTTGACCAATAGCCAATCCTTCGGAATCCTGTCCCTCCAATATTGAGAACATCATATGCTGGATGAACTAAATGCTTGTCATCGTCAAATTGAATTTGACCACTGAGACCTGTGAAGTTCATCCTAAGCAGTGCCTGGAGGTACTGTTGGCCTCCATTAAAAATACGGAGAGACTGCAAATGCAACGCGCTTCCATTTGTGTCACGCAATTTTGGGTCATTAGAGAAAGATATATTTCCACCTTCATTGAAAAAAGTAGCAAGAGCTTGAGCAGCTAACCACACTGAATCATAAGCATAGAGCGCATAAGAATTGAACCCAGCAGGTTCTGTGCTTTTCTTGTCATTTAGGCTGTTCCACCTGGACATAAACCTTTTCTTCTGATCAGTATCTGGAGTGTAATGGCGAAATGCAACAACCCCTTGTAAGAGATTCATCGTGTCAATGTCAACTGGTTCTGTTGAATCTAGAAGAGACGGAAGCCAATCTGTAGCAATCCAAACATAACCCTTGCTCATCATTCCAAGGCTCTGGGCAATAGAAAAAATCTGCAAACCAGAATCAGGATTTACATGCACAACGTAAACCCGAGATTCCCTTAGATTTACTCCAACTAGCAAGTCATTAATTGCATTTTTGGAAGCTCCAGGAGTAAAGGCAGCTTTGTAAGAGATCCTGCAACGTTTCTTTGCTAAGGCATCACCCAATATAGATATGCCACTCCTGCCATAATCATCATCTACAAAGATACCAATTACCTCCCTCCATCCAAAATATGTGACCAGATCAGCAACTGCAAACATCTGGAAATAATCACTTTGAGTAGAGCGGACAAAATACGGGTACTGCAGTGCAGAAAGAGTAGGGTCTGTTGCTCCAAATGATAAAAGTGGCACATGAAGTTCATTAACTACATGTGAAATGACATGAGCTATTCCAGAAGATTGCGGGCCAATTGCGACAACCACATCTTCTTCCATCAACTTCAAAGCTACAAAGAAATAAAGCTTCCATCAAAATTTTTATTTCTACAGTCTTTCAGAGGAAAAGAGGCAGTACATGTGGATTATGCAAATGAAACCACAGCATTATTTTCTTATCTCAGACTTGATTCTATTGAGATATATTTGAATGGACTTCCAAATTCAGTAAACTTTACCAACCTTATTTTGATATTAATAGAAGATGAAAGAATTTGGCAGGTACATATTGGATATGGAAAATTATACAACCCAAACTACCTACACAGAATATACTATACTACCCCGAATACCTAATAAGAGGTTACAAGGTTATAATCAAACAAAAAAATTAGCAATGATAGTACAATTCAATGGAGCTACAGTACTAGCCAATGGACAGTCTGCTATCAAAATCAGCATTTTCTGGTAACACGCTATTAAATGGAAGTTGCAAGTTTAAAACCAACTAGGGCCACAATGCTTACATGCTAAGGCCATGCAGTATTTGGAAATAAAGGTTGCAATCAGAATAGCAACGGCACGGTTTGAAATATGAAATAATAATAATAATAATAAATTAAAATCTGAAATTAGAAACATAAAGAATCTCTTTAAATCTCAAATTACAGAAATAATACCTAAAACAAATAGATAAGTTCAAATATGATCAACTGAGGTCTCTGATCTAGTTTCATAGAAGTACCTTCCATGGTCCCAACAAATCCACTGCAATTGGTGTCTTCTACAATGAGGTTCAGTTTAATTCCTGGAAGAATGCTGGAATCAGAATTTACATCATCCACTGCAGCCTCAATTGCTGGCCTCGCTGCTCTTCCGATTACAGAATTTAAAGTAAATAGAGCTCCTATATTCACAACACTAGGCCTCGAAGAAGAAATACTGACACTGGCATTTCCAGATTTACACAAGACTTCCATGGGGACAAAAATACTACTGAAAATCAATAACAATTGCATTCTTGCCATTATTGGTCTGCAGTTAGATCTTTTAGTCAATGATACAATCATGGGTAGGAAAGCTTTCGGTTTGGCAATTGGCCCCTCGATTCACATCAACGTTCCTTCAACATAAGTACCCGCCTACATCAACCGGACCAACTTCAATATGAATACTATAAACATATTAATAACCAAAAAAAAAAAAAATCACAATTATGCACTAGAAATCTACAACAATAGCTTGAATAAAAAAATTGGTAATGACAACTAAAAGCAGACTACACTGCAGAAAAAGAAAAGCACCAATATCCCATATGGGTGTGCATAGACCCCCATATAGTTTATTTTGTCATATAGTTAGATAATAACTGCACCAAGTGAATAAAAGATTAGTTTTTGAACCACTAAACAGAACAAAGATTAAACTATAATAACAAGTTGAAAAAACAAAACAACCATTTCAGACCGCACAAGAGAAAACCCACATGCAATTATACATAAATTGAACAAGAAACAAAGAGAAAAGAAGAAAGAAAGAGAGAATAGTACTGGTAAGTCCATTTATGGTTGAAGGAGTATTAGTGAAAGCTTACCTTGATGCCCCGGTACGGGATGTGGGCACAGTTTGATCGAGTCTTTAATATATACATATATAAGCTTTCTTGAAGATGACATAACACAAACATTAAAGAAATAAGAGAAAGAGAAAAGAGAAGTAAAGCTCAGAACAGTCTTGTTAGCTTAAGCAAAGAATGATTCTTCTGTCTTTTCGTCTCTCTTTTATTATGTCCGTTAATTTTTAAATGTTCTTTGAAATCTTTTTTTGGTAATAATTAATTACTCCTACATTGTACGAATCCTGTTTAACATTATTTAATTACGTTTCATATTCAAGTAGTCGTTGTAAGAAGTCCAAGTCAGAAGAGTGGGATTGTCTTTTGGCTCCTTCCTCACCTGACATCAGATGGGTCCCTTTTTAAAGTGTGTGAAACATGTGGGCATTGCTTAGGCCACATACATTCTATTTAGTTTTTAGGATATACTATTATATTGTGTCTACATTTCTGCTTAAAATTAAATAACGTTATAAAATATTTAAAAAATTAAATTAAATTTTAATGTTTTAGGATAATAAAATTACTTAAAATTCAAAGCACATATTTTACATATTAAAAAATTTTGAATTTCATTTTTAATGCCATAAGATAATAAAATTTCTATATTATATTCAGCACATA
>CATIWK010098776.1:0-11563 GCA_949634005.1 Mallotus japonicus
ATTAATTTAATTAACAAAATTTATTTTCACAAATCTAAAATAAAAATCACCATTAAACATCATATTTAACCATAATTTAACCAAATATCAATTAAAAATTAAATTACATAATTTCCCTAAAAATATAATAATTTCTCAAAAATAACCATAAATTCAAAATAATTCCAAAAATTATATAAAAATTATATTTAGAGAGAATTCAACCTAAATAACAAGATTCTAAACTCAATTACACAAAAATAAAACCAAAATAAGCTTAATTTAACAAATAAACTCTAAGACCTAGAATAGAAAATCACTAAATTAAAGTTCAATTCAATGTTAAACGGTTGAATTACTTTGGGGTTTATAATGCCCAAGGAGAGAGGATCAATTCTAGACTGGAGTCGAACCTCGTCGTCGCCTGAAGTAGCTCCGATGATCTTCTCTACCAAACAGCCCGAAGAACAAGAAGAAGGAGAAGAAGGCTGCTGCTGTCTGTTTTGGTTGTCTGCTGCTGGTTCGGTCGGTTGAGTGAAGCTGGTTTGGTCGGTCAGGTGGAGCTGGTTTGGTCGGCTGAAGAAACCCAGGCGGAAAGAAATCAAGCTGAAGAAGAAGAAAAGGAAATGGGAAGGAAGAAACCAAAGGAAACAATAGAAAGAAAGAAGGGAAGAATAGGTGAGATGTCCCGAATTATTGCCCTGCAAACTTGACTTTTGTGTGTTTTTTTTAATAATAATAATAATAATAGTAAAAAAATTCTCAACCACAAAAGTAAAACACATGTGCTAAACTCATATATATATATATATATAAGAATTAATAGAATATAATAAGGTTAATAGTATAAAAATCAATGTTTAAATACCAAATATTTAAATTAATTAACTAAATAATAAAATTCAAATTTAATAAATTTTATTAACACTGCAAATCTCGAAATTAAATATTAAAATTTAAAAATAAAACTCGGGTCATCACATTGATCATGAAGTCTTGAAATTCTGCTTTTATGTATATGTCATTTGGTATAGAATTTAGAAAATGAGTATTCTTAATGGTTATGTGCTTGTATTATAAAGGGACTGTTTGTTTTAAAGGTGTAGTTAAATTATTTATGATTACAGTTTTAGTGAGATAAAAATTTATCAATGGTTAAATTTAGTTTAGAAGTGATGCTCGTTCACATCTGTGCTGAAGTTAGGTGGTTCAGGGTCACACCCGTCTAATGAGAGTGCTAGTGGGAAGGGGTGTCACAATATGCATATGAAAATCAAGCTACATTCGCATAAACAAATGAAATTTTTGAAGAATCATTTCATTCAAAGTTAGGATCTCACAGATCCAAATAAAAATTTTATATTTTCAAACATCATATAAGGAAAAATTTATAAACCTTCGAAAATCATGACAGGGAACATGCAATAATACTCATAGGCAATATGCAAGTCCCAAACAATGAACAATAACAAATAAAATTGAAATTCCTTTTACAAAATCTATATGAGAAATGATAAAAGGATTTCTGTCATTAATTGTTTTAAACTTTAAAGAAAAAAAAGCATGTACTAACAGAGATTGATTTCATAAAAAGAAAGGGATAAAGACTATTTTGGTGTCTGTACTTTTAAAAATTTAACAATTTAGTGTCTGTACTTTTAAAAGTTACAATTCAGTTGTGCAACCGGTAAATTTATGACAAAATGGTGTATCTAACAGGTTGGTAACAGGTTGGCTGTAAAAATGTACAGGTTGGATACACCATTTTGTCACAATTTTTACTGGTTGCACAACTGAATTGTAATTTTTTTAAAGGTACAGACACCAAATTGTTACATTTGTGAAAGTATAGACACCAAAATAGCCTTTATCTTTTAATTTTTTTTATCCTTAAGCTTAGCTTCTAATGTCACCTCATCATCAACCGGTTGGATACACCATTTTGTCACAAATTTACCGGTTGCATAACTGAATTGTAACTTTTAAAAGTGCAGACACTAAATTGTTAAATTTGTGAAAGTACAGACACCAAAATAGTCTTTATCCCAAAAAGAAAATGAAGGAGAAAATGGCTTGTAACTGTGAAAGAGAGAGGAGATGAGTCTGTGAGAGAGAGGAAAGATCGAGAATTAGAGGGACATGGGGCAGAGGAGAAGAAGAATGAATTAGGGTTAGGGTTTGTGAAAGGTTAATGATAGATATATATAAGTATAAAACAGTGCGTTTGGAAGTTCGGGCAGTTCGGAAGGCACTGAATGCCAACCGAACCGAACTGAACCAAACCGCCAACCGTTACCCGATCTTCATTCATCCAATTTTGCCGACCCGCCTTTATATACGACTTGAGCCTATCCGTTCCATTTCTTGTCGGCTCTCATATTCCCGCTTCTCTCACTGCTTTTGCCTTTGCTACAACCCCAAAATCTAAAACCCTTATGCTTCATGCTTAAACAAAGCTCAGAAATGTCTCCACCTCTCCCACCGCCACCGCCATTAGAGGCTGTAATTCAGAACAGATTTCTGGGGTTTCTGATATGGCAATCAATCACTTCAACTTTCATTTTCCTTCTCTTCAAATTAATCTCATTTTCTTCTTCTTCATCATCTTTGCTTTTCTCAATTTTAAGTTTTTTATTATTTCAAATCTCTCAATTTTTCTTCTCAATTTCCCTCTCAATTCTCTCCTCTCCCCCTCTTCCTTTCTCTCCTCTTTCTCTTTTCCACCTTTCCTTCGCTTTCATCCGTTTCCTCTTTGTCTCCGGCGACTCTTTCTCTTCTCCTGATTTCCGACGCCGTTTTAACCTTTCTCTCCGTTTGCTTCTGTTTCTTGTTGCTGCTTCTGTTTCTGGGTTCTTATCTCTTGCCTCCGTCTGTGGCTGGGTTAATAATAGTAGCAATGGTGATGGGTTCTTTCGTGGGTTTATCAGTTTTGGCTTTGGATTGTTTTATGGCTTATTTTACATTTATAAGCAGCGTTGGGTTCTCCAGTTTCCTATTATTCAGGTATTTGTTTATCTTGTTAGTATTATTATTTTTTTTATCTTTAATCTAATTTCTATGACCTCTTGTTCTGGTCACTATCATCAGTTAGATAAATGCGTAGTTGAAAAAAGTGATTAATCTAAAATCCCAAACTTTAATTTGTGTGATCTCTTTCAATTGAAAGTTGCCATGCAGGCGAACATCTGAGATAATATAATTTTTGTATATTTATTGCTTATTCCTTGAATATAAAGCGAGCTATTTGCATAACCTTGGCTTATATCTTGCTTTTTAGAAAAGGCAAGTCAGAACTAGAACTGTGTCCTAGTATCTTTTTCGACATGTATTTCTCTCCATTTTATTGTTGTGTTTACATTGCATCTAATTGGGAAGATAAACTTGGGGTTTGGGGAGGTATTCAGTTCCCCTATTACATCTTTCTGCAGTAGCTTCACGTTGCCATAAACTTCATCCCTGAGATTCTCTCATATATATATTGTGTTTTTTGTTATACATTTACTGCCGTAGGATCAATGACCTCGATGATTTACTGAACTTTTGAAACTTGGTTCTATTTATGATGATTTTATGTGCCGCTTTCCTTCATAAACCACAAGACACATATCAGCAACTGCCATTATGGTTTTGTTTTCTGTTGTCGGTGCTATATGAATATTTTGCAGTTTCCTGTTACTAAGTCATTAGTTTGTGTATTTGTTTTTGGAAATTTTTAAATTTAAAATGTCTGCTACTGCTCTATATATGGATTGTTTAATTGAGTGCCTATGGGCTAGCATATTATTTTAAATTGATAGGGGCCCCTGAGGGTTAGCTGTCTTGATGCTTTGTTTCTACAATTGTTCATTTTGGATTGACATCTTGTTTGTTTTAAGTTTGCTTATGACTTATGGTCGGGTGTAACTTATCATACTATTCTAACAGTTTATTCATTCTTCTACTATAGACTCATTAATGTGGATTTTTTTTTGGTCAACAGCGTCCCCCCTTCTACAGCTTCAAGATGAGGCTCCCTTTGGCCGTCAAGCAAGCACTAAAGCTTTCGAGCTTAGCCTGCCTATTTTCAGCAGTGTTGCTTGTATTTCTTCCAAGTCATTTTAAGGGTTATGTAACAAAGAGGAAGCTTATCACTGATCAGATCATTCTATTCTTTGGGAGTTTCTTTGTGTTTCTTTGCTGGGAATTGAATCACCATTTACATCAGGTTGGCTCTTGGATGCATTGAGTTACCTTTTGTTTGTTTTCGTGCTATATACGGTGATTGGTGCTTAGCAAAAGCTATCAAAGTAACCAAATTATTTGTTTTGCACTTTGTTTATCTGCAATTGATATCATCTGGTATCTATTTATTAGTTTTCCTCCTTGCTACACAAGTTTATTAGTTGAGAAAATCCTAAAGTGACTATTTTATTTAGCCAGTTCTTTGGATGAAGAAAATAGCCTAAATAAGATATGGGAGAGTACCTTACATTAAGAAAATTTAACAAATTTTTTTTTTTTGGATTTTCCACTAAATTTCATTTTTTATTTGCTCTATATGTGAAAGATTGGAAAAGACATTAAGAAACAATTTTCAAGACAGATGTTTTGCATTGTTTTGCTTAGAGAAGTTCTGAATACCCCTTTTTTTTTTGTGTTTGAATTTAATCAAGGATGTGGAAACACTCTTGAGTAACGGTGAGCATTTAGAATCTAGCTGAATACGACCAACAATCAAGATTTGAGCCTAGATTGTGAATCAAAGCCCAGAAGGGCTCCAGCAGTATGCTCTCTCTCTATATATATATATATATATTTAAACCAAATGGAACCAAACCAAATTTCCATATATTTGTGGGTGGTTGCAGGGTGGACGCTTTCAAAGTATACTCCCCATTCATTAGATAGAAAAGATATTAAAATTTAATGATCTATTGCCGTACTTGTTCCAATTCCAAGATCTCATATTAAATTGATATTGATATACCTATTTAAGTCGTTTTATTCTTAGTTCAGTAAAGCATTTAGTTTATAAACAAAGAATTTGAACAAATAAGTTTGTGCATAAAATGTTGGCTAGGTACTGTAGTAATAGCAGTAGATATGCACCTGTAGACCATCCCATGGGGATTATATATATGTAGTTTGTCCTTTCTTTTCAAACTTTATAATTTACCTAAAGAAGTAAATGGAATATAGGATGGCAGTTATCATCAATTGTTTTCTGTTTCCCAGTTTTATGTTGAATAAAATAGATATTTTTTTAGAGTAATGCACCAAGTTGAGCAATGTATCATGTGATCTGTAAAAAAACAAAATTCTCAAACTAATGATAATATCTAGGCTAGAAGTTCTTTAAATCCTATATTAAGATAATTCTGATTGATTAGTTAATCTTTCCAATAAAAAGTTTTATGTAAGAAGGTTTTTAGTTTCACAACTAAGTCCTAACTAATAAACGAAACTAGCATTTGCACTTTTATGACATGCATATGAATTTGAGGTTTTTGGTTATGTCAAAGCCTTGGAAGTTTTGGGATTATTATTCATAGTACATTCATTTCAATATAACTAACCTGTCTGCCTTTTATGTGGTATCTACGTGGCCTCTTTTGAGGGCCAGACCACCAGAGAACTGCAAGTTTCTTGGTTACTTGTCGTCTTGTGTCTTATATGTTTAATAAAATAGTTCATCACTTCATTATTGCTTGGGATGGAAAGTTAAGTACCTAAATGCAAATGGTGTAAGTTTGCTGGTTACGTTAGTTTAACATCACTCCCAAACAACCTCCTCCTTATTTCTGAGTTTTGACATCCTGGTGTTGTGATGAAGGTGCTACATACAAAAAGGTTCGTATTTGCACCGCCGAAAGGATCAGCAGCAGCAGAAACAAATCCCAGTGAGCCTCTTCTTGCAGCTTTGGAGGAAAGCAATCCAGGTTCTCTTCCAAAGTATCTTGCATATCTTGATCTTTGTATGGTTTGTGAGAATAACGTTGATACTTGGAGGCGAGCTGCATTTTTTGAGGAAACTGGTGAGATTTACAAGAGAATTGTAGCCGTATGCTTGCGGCCTCTGGAGCATCTTTCATCTTACTTGGCTGAAGGCTTTGAAAGTCCATCTATTGACAAGGGTTATCAGCAAGTGAATCAAATGCAGCCACAAACTGACTCACAACTAGATTCAAAGTATCATGAACTCTTGAACAGCTACCAGGTATGGAAAAGTGCATGCTGATTATATTGGTCAGTTCTGTTTAATATGCTTGGATTTTGAATGTTGAATTTATTTTTTGTTTTCTTGTCCTAGACAGACAGTTTTTTAGGTGCTCTTATCATTGTCTTAGGTGCTTCAATATGCAAGTTTGGAGTCCATACATCTTATTGTTTTGACTTAGCTTTTTATCTTATGCCGTGTAAACTTTTTTCTGAGGACATTGGAAATAGGTTTTTTGCAAGTCAGTAGCAGAATAATAAGGTATAAAGCAAATTTTTGTTGCTTTGGAGTCGGCAGGTCATGTTACATGGAAGTCTGCCGAAACATGTCTATGTTTGTGTATTTTTGAATTTAACAAAAAATTGAAGAATAGCTGTGAGAACTGACAATAGAAATAGGAAATGACAAATGACTAGCACAAAGAGTAGGGGAATCCAGAAGTAAAAGAAGGCCTAACTTTGAAATACCAAAGTGATAAAGCTGTGGAACAACAGATCCCAAATCCAAGAGTATTGTATGTAAGCAAACCTGTATATCATATACTGTAAAATATTCTTCTCCGATTCCGCCAATGAAATGAAATGAAATTCTCATAAATTGTTCCTGAAGGGTGAATTTTGGTTTACCTATCTCAGTTAAGCCTATGATTTATTTGAACCACATCTTAAGATTCAGAAGATTTATGTTGATAAAACTAGTAAATATGTTCCTCAGGTCAACGTATTTTTATTGTTTAGGAGTTATGTTTTCTTTTTGTTTTTGAAATGGGGCTATGGCTTTTTACTACCATCCGACCGTCATTGAGACTTTTGCTTCTGTTCCCTACATAGTGACTGAAATCAAATAAATAGAAAAAATATATTTTTGTTATTGACATTCCCCAGTGGATAAAGTAACCATCTCAGCAACTATTCTGGATGCTATCGAGCTGGCTGAAATGGCTTCCTTCTGGGCATAGGGTTTGTGGATCTAATACTTGGTTTCTAGATGGATATCTCTCATCTAAGTTAATTCTTTGCTTAGTTCAAAATTGATAGCTCCACTCTTTGAAAATTGCGGTGTCCAATAAGCTTCAAGAAAAAAGAATCGGCAGTCTTCTTTGTTTGGGTTATACTAGTGCTCAACCAAGCCCATTTCTTTTTGTGTTCCATCTAGATATGTCCGTTATTTTTGTTCTTCTCTTGCTCTTTCTTGCTCACTAGTTCTGGATATTTTCAGCATGCTGTCAACTGTCAACAAAAATTGAATTTTGAAACAGCTTCATGTCGCTTTTACTTATTGAAGGAAGTTTCTTGTACTAGTGAATGTTGACAAAGAAAAACCACAAATTTAAACAATTTATGTGAATTGATACTTCGAGCAAGATGAATTGATTTGCCAAACTTGTTAACGGTTGCCAAATTATGCAGCAATATGCTTGGTGTGCCAGGGCGGCGGCTGCCTTAACTGCACACTCACACAGAGAGGATAGATTTGGGGTCGCTCAATTGTCAGGCAGCAATGCTGCGGTTGTATCAACACTATTGTCCTGCCTTCTAGCTGTTGAAGCATTAATGGGAAAAAAGACAAACTTGCAGACCTCTCATCAGTTTATAGGGCCAGTGGGTATCAAATGGGCTACTCCGAATGCAGGAAGACGAGACATTGTCGTGGCTAAGAAGAGAAGTGGTCCAGTGTATTCTGAAGCATATGCCATGGCTGATGTGATAAGGACCTCAATTTACTGTATTGTTTCTGCTTTCCATTATGAAATGGTCACAAGTGACAAAGCAGGCCTTCTTGAAAAGGATTGGCTTATTAGTGGGAAGCCTTTGTTTGGAACCGGGGAGCTGCTCTTGCAGAAACTGCATCTTTTCCTCGATTTTCGAGCTAGCTAGCTAGCTACTTGTTTCTCTATTTTTCCATTGCTTTGGTCATTTGAAAAGAAACAGCGTTCAAGAGATGGGTGCATTTGTCAACCTGCAACTATTTTCTGGATTGGGCAGGTTATTTGGTTTTTGCTTTATGGGTTAAATGACAGTAACTTTTTTCATGTTGCATTTTATGGTCACACAAGAGGCAATAGAAGTTCAGCTGCAAAATGATCTCATGAAAATGTATACTTGGTTCAGATGGTAGAGATGTGATGATAATTACTAAGGATGGTTTCCTTTGAAGATCCTGCCTGTAAAGAGAAAATTCTCAACTTGATGAAGTTTTTGTTGAAATGAGTATCCGGATTTGAGAAGTTGGATTAATCTTAATACACCGAGTTCATGATTTTGTTATTTCAGATTTTTGTATTTTAATGTGGTATTGAAGCTTGAATTAAGCTGATAGCATATTGGTGTAGCAATGGGACTCTTTGCGGTTCTATTATTGGGATTTTATTCTTACGCTATGCTTGTTTAATGCATTATAGTCTCAATTACGTGAAAAACATCAGTCACCTTCAGCAATTTTTTAAGTGTAACTTTTGGACAAAGATTAAATTAGTCCTTTTTAATCTTATCAGGTCAATTCAACCCATGAATGATGCAATAATAGTCAAATTAGTTATAAAGGTAATTTACTAACACCCCCTAAGATTTGTCATAAATTGTTACTTCATCTCCGTATTTTTAAAAGTCAATTAAAAACTTCATAAGGTTGAAGCCCGCTAACTATTTCCCCCTTCCGTTAGGGTTTTGTACAATTTTCTGGCAAGTTTTACATTGAAAGGTGGTCAGAGGTAAAATAGTTTTTTTTTTTAAATCCTAAAATGCCCTTATGTCTCTAAATATAAATAAAAATAGATGATAAAGTAGAAAATATCTTCCTTTCTATTATATTTTACAAATTTTTCTCTATCTTCCTCTCCTCTTTAGTTCTTGAAATTGGGTTTAGGGTTTTTTTTTTTTTTGCTCAAACATGTCTAAATCAAGCGGAACTGGAGATAGTAGCTGGGAAGGGAGGTACCTAAATATGAATTGCGGTTGTGGAAAGAAAGATGGGATCAAGATCTGCAAAAATGAGTAGAATAAGAATAGGTTGTACTACTACTGTATTTTATGGAAAATGCACAAGATTTCTTGGTTGGTGTCGGCCAGTTTCTACATTTCCAACAAGTCTAAGTGTTGGAAATGTCAATACTCATTATAGGCAGAGGATTAATGTGAACAATACTACATTTGTTGTCCTAAATGAAATAAAAGATGATATTGAGATTTTGTAGAATGAAAATCGAAGGTTGAAGGAAAAAATTGAAGCATTTGATGTTGGCCTTGCTTATATGAGGAGTTTGGTTGCAGGATCTGTAATTTTTTCTCTATTGTTGATGCTTGTTGTTATTTTGGTTATTCTTGGTAGGAATTAAAAAGCTGATATGCAGAACATTAGCTTAGTTGGAAGGAACTTTTTGTACGAAATATTTGTTTATAGAGGAGAAGCTTTTTGTATGCAGGTATAGGGTTAGGGGAGCTTCTTAAATGTCTATGGATGTATGGGGGTTGGTAGCGAAGTAAATATTTGGATTACTTTAGTTATGTATCTTCTATCTACTATAATGATTTTTGTTGTTTTCCAATTTAATTTTGCATTCAATTTAACATAACTTTTACATAACTTTACCTACTTAAGGAAACAATGATAAAGTGACAAAACTTATCATTCTGCTAATCTTACAAATTTCATTTCCACAAAACGAAAGTCATGAACCATTTCAATTAAGCATATAAGCAACTGTTTTTACAAATTCATCATCCTTAGAGCTAGAACTTTTGCTCTACAAAAATTTATATAATTCCATAATGTATGTAAGCAACAACATTAACAAGCATGATAAAATTTACATAATAATAGCCACATTGTTTAAGCATTCAATTTTGTTATACTATTTAGCTAATCTTCAACCAAAAAAAAAAAAAGATATTGCAAGTAAAATCATTGTGTCCCCACATGTTGCCTCTGCCTTGTTCTAATGCATGTAGAATTTGATGCATTTGATCCTTGGCTAAGTGGTGTTTGTGTTGAATTTGCTTGCCTTGATGCATGTCCTTGACTTTGAGGAACCTGTAATAAAAGACAATATTATAAACATTTATTGACACAACATTTGAAGCAATTATATTACTCAAAAGAATTACCCTTCTGTTAACTGGGTCTATTTGGAAACTTCTCTTGTTGTGACCTAGTTGGCCATAATTTTTACATCTGACAGTGCAAGATCGTTTACATATAGTTGAGGGGCCAGGTTCACCTTCTTGCCTTTTTCTGTTCACTTTAGGCTTGCCAGGTAGCCTTTCGTGTTGGAGGCAGCATATGTAATGTGGTATTATTTATTTCTAACTCCATTTGAGGTAGAGGATGGATAACACCACTGTACGCTTTGATGTACCTCTGAATTATGATATAGTCATGAATATAATCCTCTGGATTCTCTCTTTTATATCCAATACAGACTGTTGCATGCTTACAAGGAATTTCAGAAATATCCCACCATTGACAACTACATTTTTTCTCTCTCATATTAACTGCAAACCTCACTCTCCATTCCTTAACTTCATATTCATCATTTCTACCAGGAATCAATGTGCATGACCTACTAGAACTAATAACCTTATTCAAGGTTATTCTAGCTTGAGGTGTTAGCTTACCCTCCCAAGAGCATGTTTTGGCAAACCTTTTATGCAACCTAATCATGCATTTTTGTTTAAGAACATAAGAAATTTACACAATAGGCAAACCTCTAATTTTTCCCATCTAGCTATTAAAAGATTTAGACATGTTGTTTGTATAATGCTCACTCTTGGATGTAGATGAGAATGCATGTCTGCTCCAAGAAGCAAGTAGGATTTCAACTAAGTAATCAAAAGGTTTACCTTCACCCTTACTCTTAATTTCTTTCATTGTAATCCAAAATTCGAAACCATATGTGCTTCAGAAGTATTTCCTAATTCCCAAAGTTGTGAATTTTATGCTAAAATTCACAAAAATATGCATGCAACAAAACCTGTGTTCTGCTGTAGGAAATACCATCTTCACTGCATCAACAAGTGCTACAGCAAATGGCAGAACTCCCTTATTTCCATCTATACAAACACTATAGGATCCTTTCAAGTGACAGCCATCAAGGCCAATGAATGGCCTACAGCCTTTTAGAAAGCCTATTTTCATAGCTTCAAAACAAATAAATACTTTTTTAAAGTGTGGAATTTCATCCAAATTCTATCTCTCATAATGCTCAAATTTAACAATAGTCCCTGGGTTCACTTGTCGTAAATTATCCATATACTTCTTTAACTGCTTGTAGGACTCTGTGTGAGATCCAACATTTTTATTAATGGCAAGGTTTTTTGCTTTATATAACTGCCATCTTGGAGGTTCAATGCCCCATTTCTCCGACATTTCTTTCTCCATCATATTATAGCT
>CATIWK010098830.1:0-11490 GCA_949634005.1 Mallotus japonicus
ATCTTCAATTGTTGTTAAACCAAGCAATAAATAACTTTAAATGTTGTAACAACAATAAATAAATAAAACATTTCTCATTTTATATTCTTAAAGAATAACTATTTTATTTTTTTACTTTAATTTGTTTATTAAAATGTCTAACAACGTTTTTAAATAAAAAAATTATTTGATACTTATTGATCATCAATATGTAACAAATTTACAATCCTTATGATGTATTTGTAACATAAACAAAAAAACACCGAAAAAATAAAAAATCAACAAACCTAAACAACAAAAAAACAACTGAAACAACAAAACAACAAAACAACAAAAATAACAAAATTTTATAGTTGTTGATTCTTGTTATTTTTGTTGATTTTTTTTTATTTTTAAATTATTATTTTTCATTATTAATAATAAAATTAAGGCCATAAATAAAATTTTTACTTTTATTAGTATTAATGATAAAAATAATAATTTTTTGACATATTTCACAATTTTTATTATTTTTTGTTGTTATTTTTTTTATTTTTAACAAAAATCAATAAATATAAAACAAACAGAAACAACAAAAACAATTAAAAACAACAACAGAAACAACAAAAATAAAAAAAGCAATAAAAAATTACAGTTGTTGATGTTTGTTGATTTATTTGGTGACATTGGTTGATTTTGTTGTTTTTTCAATTTTTTCATTATTAATAATAAAATTAAGACCATAAATATAATTTTTACTTTTATTAGTTTCAATAATAAAAAAATATTTTATTTGATATATTTCATAATTTTGTTGTTGTTTTTATTGAAAAAATAATTATTGAATACTATGAGTAATTTTTAGTTTAATTAGTTTAATTTCTAAATTCTAAATAATTATGAAAAAAATAATTATTGAAGACTATGGGTAATTTTTAGTTTAATTAGTTTAATTTTTATATTCTAAATAATAGTGAGTTTTAAAATTAAAAAAAATTGTTATTTATAATATAAAGTTAAAATTATTTAAAATATAAAAATTAAATAAATACATATAATCAATTTTAATTAAAAGTTAATTTCAAAAATAATAAATAGGTAAAAAAATTACAGAAAAAAAAAATAAAAAAAAAAGCATAAAATGCTAAAATAGAAAATGAAAATACGGGTTAGCCGAGACTTTGTACAAAAAAAAAAAAATGAAAATACGGACCAAAGCTTGGGACAAAAGTGAAAAGTGAAAAAAATAGAATTGAAAGAAGAAAGACGGTCAGTCCATGAATGAAAAAATGGCCCTTTGAGCAAATATGGTGATATTTCCTCAAGAAAAATCTCTGAAAAGTGTTGGCCTTTTCATTTATGGATGGGCTGATTAAGTGAGGCCTTTAAAAAAGTTCCACTCAAGCAAGTACCCACCCGGGCTCATCAATCATCTAAGCTTTTGGTTCAGGTGTTATTGGAGGTAAGAGTGCCAATGAGCTGAAAGTTTTATGTGATAGTGAGCTATTCGAAATTCAACTTTTAAAAAATGTACTTAAAAAAATTATTTAATCAAATTAATTCCAATTTTATTTCAAAATTTGTTTAATAAATAAATTAAATCCGACCTCATTGATTCTCCCCTCATGTTAATTCACAGATTGACCCATTTATATACTCATCAACTAACTCATTAATAAATCTATCAGTAGATTCATAATTTATTTATCTTATTTTATTATTAATTTATTTTAATTAAGTAAAGTGCTTCAATTTATTTAAAAACTCATTTGGAGATTTATTTAAAAATGCATAAAAAAATCACAACTTATTTTTTATTTTATTTAATTACAAATTGAATTCAAACTATATTCCAAACAACTCAATTTCTGAATTAATTTTTTCAAGTTAGAACTCATTTAATTTTGGGATAATTACATTTTTGGTGTCTGAGCTTTTCTGTTTTTTCTATTTGAGTGTCTAATTTTTTTTTTTTTTTTGTAATCAAGTGTCTGAACTTTTAAAAAGCATACTAATGTAGTGTTTCTGACTGATTTGATGCTGAATGGGTGCTCAGTCAGATCAAACAGGACTCACTTTTATCCTAGTCATTAACCATATCATTTGCTACATGTGTTGCATTATTTAAAAGATAAAATTACCCTTATTTAGTCACCCTTCATGTCTGCCATGTCTGCGACAGAAGTTACTGTTGAGGTTATTTTTATCATTTCATAATATTTAATAAGGGTATTTTTGTCATTTAAATAATGCAATACACATGACACATGACATGAGTAATAACTGGGATAAAAAGTGGGTCCAGTTTGATCTGACTCAGCACCCAGTCAGCTGGAGACACTATTTTGATATGCTTTTCAAAAGTTCAGACACTTAATTACAAAAAAAAAAAAAATAGACACTAAAATAGTAAAAGCTGAAAAATTTGAACACCAAAAATATAATTATCCCTTTAATTTTTGACCAACCAAACTTGAAATTTTTAAAAATTAATTTGGGCTCTTTTAGAACTTCATGGAGCTCCATAACAGTAAAGAAAGTTGTAGAATAACGATCACATCAATTCTTGATTAATCCTTATCTTAAACAAGAACTAAAACAAACAACACACACAATGTGGTAAAGACAAGAACATCCAAGAAACTTCAAGACAATCTTTACCCTCTTCTCCTCCACCCTTTAAATGCAAATATGCAATGCATCCTTCCCTCTTCATCATCATCTCCCACATAAATCAATTAGCCATTCAAGAAACTAGTCAACACCCACTTCCCAAATCCTTAATCCAAACTCACAAAAACAATTACTGATGTTGTCTTCAATCTCCCAACTTTGTGGTGATGAAAATATGTTTGACCCTTTCCTTTCAGTGATAAACAAATGTCCAGTTTTTAACACTCCAACAGACTGGAAAGAGACTCCTGAATCACATGTATTCATATCTGATCTTCCAGGCCTAAAGAAAGAAGACGTTAAAGTAGAGTTAGTTGATGAAGGGAAGGTGCTTCAGATAAGTGGAGAAAGGCCTAAAGATGCTGGTGATGATAAGGAGAAAAATGAGAAGTGGCATCGCATTGAACGTTGTCGTGGCAACTTTCTGAGAAGGTTCAGGTTGCCTGAAAATGCTAAGTCTGATGAAGTTAAAGCTTCAATGGAGAATGGAGTTCTTGTTGTCACTGTTCCTAAACAGGAGATCAAGAAACCTGAAAAGAAAGTGATTCAAATTGAGGGAAATTAGCGATCGATCAATCACTTCAAAAGGGTGCAAATAAATTATGTGCATGTTTAATAAATAATAAACCTGAATCATATGAGTTGCAACTGATAATGTCGTCTGTTGTTGTTTGTTGATGATGCAAATAAACAAGTGGGCTTTTGTGCTTATTGAAGAAGTGGTTTTTTTTTTTGTCAAATTGAAGAAGTGGTTTTTTTTTTTTTGAACTATTGAAGAAGTGGTTTTGTGTCTGTAGAATATTGTCATTGATATGTAAAATTAATTAATGTTTTGTGTTTGTTCTTGTTAATGTGCTTTCTCTATGATTTTCTTTGTTAGAGTTTAAAATCTCAAATTTGATTTCAGGTCAATGCCTATTGTTCCATGTATTTCTTTCATTTACATCTGTTATAAGTCCAATGGCATGATTTGATCTGATCTGATCCAGAAATAAATAAATTTTACAAAATTTTATGAAATTTATCTGTAAATTTACGGTTTATATTTGAGATGTTATTTAATGAAGATAATTTGTTACTAACCGATTTCAATAATTATTAGTGATGTATTTATTTTTAGATAGTGAAAACGAATTATTTATTTTAATTTGATGCATAAACTTTAATCTGATATACAAATAAGGATAGAAATCTCTCTTGATCCAATAGAAAAAAATAAATTATTCCTAATTATAATTGTGTAGACGTATTTTTAATATATTGTTTCACTCTATTAAGTTAATAATTTGTACATATATCAAATAATTAAAGCATGTATGGTAGAAAATTACTTCTAATTAAAGGATTTTTTACCTATAAAAATAAAAAAATAATAATTTTGCTAAATTCAAGTCTTTTTTTTTTTTTTTTGTAAATTAAAAAATAAATCAATAATATTTTTAATCAATTACTAAATAGGAAGTTTTCTGAACTAAGAGTTACAAGGTGAACTCCATTAAAAAGAAAAAGAATAGGAAAAATATTGTTTAATTTTCCAAGCCGCGCTTTAGGCTGCTTGGTAGCTAAATAAAAAATATAATGGACTGGATATGAATGGATAATTGAAGTATGATGTATCAATCCCACATTAATTGAGAGATGAGACTCGAATCTTTATAAACTCAAGTCAGATGTCTGTACAAATGATGGATTTGGGTCGTGATCCATCCATGTTTAAATCCTTTATCATAAGTTTGATGCCATATTTCTATTAATTAGATGATTGTGGTAAATCTCAACTTTTCATTTGACTACATCAGCATCAGCCAAAACTCTTCTTTTCTCTCTTTCTCTGTTCTCTTCTCACCGTAGAAGCTTCATCTAATACATTTTGGTTGGGTGTTGCTGGCCCTGTTTTTTCTCTTTTTTTCTTCTGTTATAGTAATATTTTTTAGATCTGGGTGTTATCCTTTTTGTTAGGGTATTTTATTCTCTCTTTGCTAGGTTGTATTTTGGCCTTCTATTCATATTTTGAATATACTTTCTTGGCTCAAAATCAAATCTCGGACGATTTCCATATTGTAATGTTAAAGCTTCTTTTTGAAGATTAATGGAGTTTCAATCTGAATGTAGGATTGCTTAAGGGAGTTCAACTGGTTTAATTGCCCTGAGTAGATTCCTTCTACATCTCCCTTTTTAATCTTAATCAACTTTTAATTGTGGTTTCATTCAGATTGTCATCTTTATTATTTACAAATTTGCCCAAGAAGCAACTGGAGCAATAGGTTGATTGAGCGTTCTGGACGTGGAGGTCTGAAAAAGCAATTGTTATATCATGGATCCCTGTTCATATTGCATTATGGACCTGGGGTCCATCACACGTGTGAATAATAAAAGCACGCTTTTCTTTTTTATACGTAGGTCTCTTTTTATTGTCATCTTCTTCTTCTTCTTTTTTCCAGCTCTAATTTTCCAACTCTAAGTCTTCCTCTTCTTTTTTTATACGCAGCATCAAACATTTTTTTTTTCAAATTAAATGTCCTTTTTTTTCTTCTATGTTAAACTTTGTTTTAATTAGCTAATTTCTCTTTATACTTGTAGTAATTAATAGGTTAATTGATCAAAACAATGAAGTTCATTGATATTCACTTGTATGTTTATGAGAATCAATGAATTTGCAGGTCAAAATCAATGAGTTTGTCGCAAGTTCATTAACATTTGCCTACAGATTCAAATGAACATGCAAGTAAAGATCAATGAATTTGCAGCAGGTTCACTGACCTTCACCTGCAGGTTCACATTCAATTTAATCTTTATTTAATAACACATGAACTTCTAATCAATAACACATGAATCTTTCCATTACAACTAATGAATTTATATGCACGAACTAAAAAAATACAACAAAATAATTTGTAGTCAAAATTCAATCTAAAAAAAAAAAGAAGAAAAAGAATGAGCAGCTGTTGAATTTCAGAAGAATATATATGTAACTTTCACAAATCCTCCATCTTTGATTTCAGGTTTTGAAGCACTTGAGAGAAAACTTTTTCTTACGAAGAAGAAGAAGAAGCCACTAATAAAAAAAAAATAAAGTATAGAAAATAGGGGAGAAATCGTGACCGGAGAAGAAGAAAACAAAAAGGAGAAGAGAAAAGTGCAGAAAAGCAGAAGAGAAGAAGAAGAAGAGTGCGTAAAAAAAAAAAAGCAGATGAAGCTTTAAAAAAAAAAAAAGAAGAAATCTTATATAAAAGGACTCACAGGTGTATTAGACTCCTAGTCCATATTGCAATGTGGACAAGGGTGCATGATATAATTTACGAATGTAATTCTCTTCTAGATGCTTCTGTTGCAATTGTTAGGGTTTGATACGAGCTTATTTGTAATGGGCTTATTTGTAATGAGTTTGTTCTGAGCTTTTGTTCCTATTTGTAATACGGGCTGTCTTGGGCTTCTGGCCTTTTTAATGAATGAAATTATACCATTTAGCAAAAAAAAAGAAGAAACTTTTCATATGAGATTTTCTATGAAGTTATACATTTCATTCTCCGATCTTTCCTTAAAAAAAATAGATAAATTAGAATAGAATGTAAAAAATTAAAAAAAATGACATTATGTTACAATTGCAAATTAAAAGCCTAAAAAAAAGAAAATTAGATAAATTAGAATAGAATGTAGAAAATTTTAAAAATGACATTATGTTACAATTGCAAATTAAAAGCCTAAAATACTCATAAGTTATATAAAAGATTGCTAATATCAAAAGTTTCTCTTTCTTCTTCTTTCTCTCTATAAAGTTTGTATTTTTTTTTTTTGGTGTTTTAGGTAGTTTTTGACTTTTTTTTTTTTGCCAAAAATCACCTAAATATTTCATTTTTTTTATGATAGTTTCTATTAATAATAACGATTTTAGTTCTATGTATATTTCTTTTATCTTTATTTTTTTCTTTTTTGCTATCTTTTTTACTTATTCTGGGTTTATCCCTTTTCCTTAAAAATGAATTTTTGGATTCATTTTGATTTTTGTTTCACTATTTGTACTCCAATTTCATAAATTTCTTTACAATGATGATAGAAGTATGTGGAACTTTTAGTTATTTTCTGATCTAAGATGAAGGTTGGAGTAGAGAGTGTTTAAATAGCTTTTTATTGGCTATTTGGGGAGTTTTTCCCTCCTCCCTCATACTTGGTTGTATAGACAACCATCTCTTCATATTCATATTTAAATCTATCCCGTTTAGATAGAGTATGAGCAGTGAGCTTCTTTGAATCTAATATTGCTTCTTTTAAATTGACGATGGCATGAATCTAACTCTGTACCTCAGGATGCCCTTAGAGAGGAGTTACTATTTGATTACTCCCTTACTGGCTTCTTTTTGTTATTAGAATTTTTTTTTTTTTAGAGTTTTGGGCTTTTATTGGATTTGTATTGAATTAGCCGGAAGCCTCATGTACTTTGGAATAGATCTCTTTCTTCTTCCTCTTCCAACCACCGTTGTTGCTACTCCTTTCCCTTCTTGTATTGATTTTCTTTAGTGATTTTTTTGTCGTTTTTTGGCCAAAAATCACTAGATTTTTATTTTTAAAGTATGTAATACATAATTTTTATGAATTTGAGTTTTAAACTCAAAACTTGATGAATATTTTTATACATTATGTCATGCGATTAATGTTTTTGGCGTGAATTTTCTTTCACTTTTAGTGTGGAGTTTTCTTCAATTTTTTTGGTGCTTCAATCTTTCCATCGGAGCTGTTACATGGTAGATCAGGACAATGTTAAGGTGAAGATCTAAAGAATATTGTTAGATTTGCTTCGATTTGACTCCTCCATTACATGGCGCAGATTGCCAACAAAAATTTCTTCTAATCTTCATCGGAGAGAATTTTTATACTATGTATTTCTTGTTTTGTCTTTTAGTATACCTATTCTTTTTATGAAAAAATGAGTAGTATACTAATTATACTCTCTTATATTTTTTCTTAACGGTGAAATGAAATTTTATCCTTCCCCACAAAAAAAAAAAAAAAAAAAGAGTCTTATATAAGTTTTAATATATTGATGGTATTTTTTCGGTTGGCAAAAAAGGGATGGGACCTTGTCTACTGCCAAGGTATAAATTACGCAACTCCTGCATTTAATTTGGAATGTGCAAAAACCTGGGACACTATTTTTATGTAATTATCTCTCTAAATTTGTAGGTATTGGACCATTAGTTTGTTTCAATGTTGCAAGAAACATCAGTTGTGTGTGGGCACTTCATAGATCTCTTCCTTCTGTCATAAGCATTCCAAATAGGACGAAGCTCCAAAAAATTGCCAACTCCATAAAAAAAAAAAACAATTGCCACCTTTATATATGAAGACTAGTAATTCATTGAGGAATTTTAATCCGATAACAAAAACAATAGAATGTTAAAGAAAAAAATATGCATTATTGTATCAAAAAAATTAGCTTAGCAAAAACTCAAATTAAAATTAGAATATAGGGATATAATATATGATAATTTTTTTTTAAAATTTACATTTTTTTTTCTCTATTTTTTTTTACTTATGATACAAGAGACATTTTAGTAGGCGGTATTTCATTGCTCGCGCGCAATATATATCTTTTCTCTTAAAATTGGTTGATTTTCCTATTCGATAAAATTTTAATAAGTTATAAATTATATAATAGAAAATGGTCATTCTCTTATAATTCTTTTTTAAGATAAATTCTTATTAATGTTGGTGACTAATTATCATGAAAACTTTAAATTTAAAATTTATATAACTTTTATAAATAAAAACTTCAATCAAATTATTTTTAGTTGGCAAAATCATCCAACAACATTTAAATAGAAGATTTATTACATTCTAAATAAATTAAACAATTAAACTTTTTTCACTTTAGAAAAATAAACAAACAAAAGCCAACTCCTTGTCACTAGAATTTTTCTCACTTTAATCATGTACATGTACTTTTGCTTTGGCTTAGTAATAAGATAACAAGTGGGTGTGCACGCATGGATGGATACATATGATGAAAAAGAAGTATAAAAAGACACATTTCTACTCTTATAAAATTTTACAAGTACAGGAATCATCAACATTTTCTTTTAATAAACAAACCAAGAAAATGACTAGGATTTGCATCAGCTAATCCATATTAAGATGGTCAAACTGCTGGCACAACAATAAAATTAAGCCACTAATCTAACTTAATTTAAGCTAATAAAAGAAACCCATCACCATTTTTTTGGGAATTCTTTTCTCTTAATTTTTTTGGTGGTTAGTAAGATGATGATCAAGTTATTTTTAATTATTAGCTAAGTAATATTAATTAATATTATACACTTATAGTACGATAAGTAGTCCCAATGGGTTGGCCACCTGCCATGCTATGAAGTTTCCTCTCCTTGATGGCTGGATCTTCTAACAAGAACACCTTGTCCTTGTCCCTAACTCCTACCATGTGTAAATATTCACCATCTTCTCTTTCTTTTCCTTTGAACAGTAGCCTCTGCTCCTTTGGTTCCAATCCAGTTACTAATGACAATATCATCTTTAATTCCCCTGAAAATTTTCAACAATTAAGATCATTATCTAGAAAGGATGAGGTAAACCAGCACTGGGGGTGAAGATGGCATAGTTACCAAATATTTTTCATTAAGTATGCAAAAATTTTCATGCAATGAACCTTTTCAAGATTAATAAATGATTCGAACTTTTTTTTTTATGTGAACCACTCATATTCAAAGTTCATTGGACTCTGACTAATCTAGTTCAACCCAGGTTGAACCATAAGGGCAACAAAAGTCTTCTAGCAACTATTTAACGTGACTGCATATACTAGAATTCGAACCCAAATTTTATGATAATGTAAAAATGTATGTCTTCACTAATTATTTCCAGACAGAAAATTGTTGGTTTAGTAGTTAATGAGAAGAATTGATGATATGTAATAATAATAATAATAATAGGGACTTACCAAAGGTTGAAGTAGCTTCAATAGAAATGTCATGCCATTGTGAAAGAGTTGAGACTTTGACAGTAATCAACTCTCCAACACTATCTCCACACTCTCTCTTTTGAACAAGCATGCCACCAGGCCTGAGCTCCCATTTGATTTCACTACTAATGCTTCCACATGACCCTTTTTCACTACCTTTAACACTATTATTGCTGCTGCTGTTGTTGCCACCAAGCTTAAAACTGCCTCTGCAGAACCTCTTAGACCTCAACTTGATCATATTTTAAACTTTATATTCTATCAACTATTAGCTTTGCTAGCTCTCTTTTAACTCTTTTCTTCTGAGTGTTAATTTGGTGAAGAATGAAGTGAGCAAAGTGAATGGGAGGAAGAGGAAGTGCTTGAGATTAGCTTAGTTATATAATAGCAAAGGGGATGATGCAATACGACAAAAGATGGTAATGAATAAAATACAAGAAAAGAAACCCTTCTTCTTCTTAGCAGTGTTGTAAAGATCCAACTATTCTTGCAACATCAAAGAACATATAAGATGATGACACATGGGGTATAGCATGGGCATAAATATATATAGTTTCTTGTGCTAATTTCATGGAGAGAGAGGCTATAGGCACATGGGAGTGGGTGCTATTCTTAACACGCTTGCTTGATTAACGGGCCAAACACAATCAAATGGTCGGTTGGTCTTTATTTTTAATTTTTTTTCTTCCCTTTGGGAAGTTGAAGTTTCTTGATATGAATAATATATGTAGTATAAGTCTATAACTAGGGTTGGAAGATGACAGTTTCAGGGTTGGTTTGGACTTTGGAGTACCCAAATGAAGGAGAAAAAAAAAAAAAAAAGGGAAATCAACATGGTTGGCAATGACCCTTTTCCACTCTTTGCTTTCTGGAATCACCTTCTTGATTATTTAGCTACTAATCCAATTTTCTTTTGTGAGCTTATAGTTTAATAGTTTTTGTTTTGTAAGGGCATATTCCTTGGGATTTAGGTCAGCATTCGAATTCCTTTAAAGCTAGACATCCGCAAGATAATAAACCATCTCTTGATTAAGTTATTTATCCATTAATAATTTGCTAGGTGCTAATTAAGAGTGGTCCTGACTTTTGATGAGTTAAAATGTCAAATCAATAGAAATTGAGTATTTAATTAAAATGATAAAAATTAAAACCTAATAGCAAATGGTGAATCCTAAATGATTTGATATTATTAGTTTGATCTTGCAACACATCAAAAAAACCAGAATCATTATAAAATTTTCCGCTAATTACCTTCCGGCAACATTACCAAAAGCTTGTAAATTTCCTTCAACTCCACATAGGAGGATTGTGTCTCATGCGGCATGTGCTAGAGATATATATCATTCATATAATTTTCTTGAATAGTTTATGTTAATTGATCCATGCATTGAACAATGAAATATTCGTGGATTTTATTCATTTTCTATATAAAATTTTCAATCAAGATAGCGTTATTAGTTTGTTAGGACATTAGTCATTATTATTGTTTTTGTTATTTTGTTCTATTATGACTTGAAGGCTGAGCATGATAGTGTTGCGATTATTTATGATCTCATTCTTGTTTTCAATATTAATTATGACTTTGAAGGAGCCAATCAAGCCTAAATTAGTTAGTATTTGGTCCGTTTGAGTTTTATAAATTTCCTTCCGATTAAGAAAACGTATTTGATTTGATTCCAATGAAGGCCTAATTAAGAATCATTTCATTTTCTGTGGCCGCAATAAGAGGCTCAAAGATTGATCTTAAATGATAGGTGGAATATATGTTCCATTATTAAACAAAAGAGCAAAGGGTTTTGTCTTTACTTGCTCAAAAATTTTGATATAGTTAGGTCCGTTGGATTGTGGCTCATGAGACGACACTTCTTCGGCATTTAATTCTTTTTTTTTTT
>CATIWK010098853.1:0-10791 GCA_949634005.1 Mallotus japonicus
GGTTCAATCTTTAACTACTCTTTTCATTTTTGTGAATTTAGAAAGTACCAAAAAATGTTGAGATGATTTTGCGGCTTTCGATTTGTGGGGAAATTAATTAAACTGTTTGAGCTAAAAAAAATTATTTGCTTCCTTAGCATAATTAATTATTGATTTTATGTTGTAGGTTCTCCATATTATTTCACCATGAGTGTTATCTTAAGTGCAATTATATCAGCAACAGTTGGTGTTCTATCACTATTTTATAATGTATCAAAAGATGCATATGCTTATATGGAGAAGAAATTTCAATATTCAAAAGATTTAGAAAGAAACTACGAGTCATTGTACTGGGGACGAGACTACCTCCTCCGTTTAAGGAACGACATCAACCAATACATCCAGAGACGGGGACTAAGTTCGCCTGCGATTTGCAAGCACTGGAATAATAGGGTATTAAAAGTTGATGGAGAAGCAAGAATTTTGATCAAGAAATATAATTATACAAGTAAATCTTGGGTGATGCGACGAGCAAAACTTAGTAGAAAAATGGTCAAGTTGTTGGAGAAAATTACTGATCTCCAAAATGATGGGAAAGAATTAGGCAAATTGATTACAGGTAGTACCAGGACTAAATGAAACATGCCGGGAGTGGTCCAGGAATTGAATGGTTGATTGATTGGCTAAAGATGCATGCTTGCAGGACCATATATATGTAAAGAAAATGAAGAATTTATGGGTGTGTTCAGTGTTGATGTGAAACATTGGCGCCTTTTCTGTTTATATGTTCAAAGATATTTGTGTTAGCTTCCTAATTGGTTATTTCTTATGCTATTTGTAAATATTTGTGGTGTTGAAACATTTTGTAAGTTATTTCTCATTCTAATTCTGGTAAAAAAAATGTCGTGTTTGTTTTATGGTGCGCTTGTCTTCTTCATTTATTAATCAACCCTCCCTTTTCATGTACAAAAGACCCTCTGCACATCCAAAATCACCAATAAGTCTTATATTCAACTAAACCAATTCTTAAAATGAGGTTATATATAACATTTTGTATTTGTAAAATGGGGTCAAACTCAAATCATAAACCATTATTAAATAACTTCGGAATTGCACCTATATATAAAAAAATAACTTCGGAATAGCTACAAAGCTTCTGATAAAACTGAATATGTTAGAAAGGTAAAACTCTTCCATCATCTCTATTTCTTTTTACACAACACTTGAATCGAACTTGATACCTTAAGAAAATTCAGAGTGCTTGCCAAAATATTGGTCGACAGCATATACTTTAAGCTTGTATAAATCCATGTTATTAGAGAAAATAATCAATAGTTGATTTGCTTCCTCGACAAATATATGTTCTAATTGGAAGTAAACAATCGACTAAACTATCATGTACCTGCACAATGGACAAACTCCAATGATTTGAAGCCAATTATCAATGCAAGTCTGATGATAAAGATGTAAACATGGCATTTGAGTTGTTTCTGAATCAATCAAAAGCTCCTCCAAACAAATCGTACATTGTTGAATATTTTCAACTTTTACCTTCTTCAGCGCATCTATTGATGATCTCGTCGCAGGAACTAAATTATAAACATAATCATCATCATCAGCAGCATATTCACTAGCACTATTATCACTATCACTATGGCTATCACCCGGCCGATCTTTATCACTATCATCATCATTATCACTATCACTATCACTATCATCACTATCACTATGACTATGGCTATCACCTGGCCGATCTGGATCAATACGGACCATCAATCGCAGAACTTTGGAATTGATCACGTCGTAATTCTCACGTACATATTTAAGAACCCTGATCACTTTATTATCACTCAAGCATGAATTTTTAAGAAGTATATCAAGAATATAATGTATAGCTGACCTGGAATCGCAGTGACTGCATTCATGAAAAAGCATGTCATGCCTCACGATTACCGTTATTGTAGATTTCCTGGAATCAGATACGACAGATATATCCGCATGTGTATGCAGCACTTTAACATCATCATCCTTAAATTCATCTACACTGAATATGAAACGACTTGGTACAACGCTGATAAAGAGCGTTCCACGAGTAAACTGGCAACAATCATGTTCAACACTGTCCTGATCCTCTAACGCAATCATGCTGAAAGAAACTCTTTCACTACCTTCTGTATCCATTGACATAGCGGAAACTTATAGAAAATAGGAATAATTATTGAAGTCTGTTGATTCTAGTAAGAAAACCTATTGATTTAAAAATACCAAGTAATAGTCATTAAATTCGTTGATTCACAAGAATACCGATATTTGGGAAAATAGAAATTTGAATTAAAATTGTTAAAAACTATCTTTTCCCACAGAACAAGATGATTAAATAATGTTTAAGACGAAACCCTAAAAGAAAAGGGTAAAAAGGCTAAATAAAAAATATCAAAATAAATAAAAAAACAAGATACAAAACTTTGAAGTCCAAAAAGTAGTTTTAAATAGTCGAATTTGGGCCTGAAAATGGGTCGCAATGGGTAAACCCGTTGTCTGCATATATCTCTGAATAAGTTTCGATTTGATATTTGAAACACTCTTACGCACCCTAATCCTTTTGTTACCCTTTTGTCATTGTCCAATCGCTCAATGTACTGTATGACTATCTGTTCCAGATCATCCATGTAACTATAACCATATCAATTATAATGATCACCAAAAAGCTGAATTTTAAAAAAATAACTCCAAAAAAAAAAATTCTATTAAACTAATATGATACCAGAAATCTTCTTGTTGATTTAAAAATTTCAGATTAGTTATTGCATAAACAAAAAATTAATGCCCATTAATCAAAACTTTCTATACGATTGATGCTAACTATATTCAATTTATATATCCAATTTGTTAATTAATACTAAAATTATTAAATATTATACATTGACTTCAATGAAATATCTTATTTATATATGAGGACAATATTTAGTTGGCTAAATGTATAGTTTCACCCCTAAAATTTACATGATTAATCTTTGACACTATTTAAGTTTTATTATTCTATTCATCCCTTAAAATTTTATTTTAAATCTATTTAACCTCTATAATACAAAATATTAATATATTTTATAAACAAATATTGAAATGAACATTAAAAAAAAATAACTATATGTATTGAAACAAAATTTAATTTAAGAAGCTATTAGAGAGAAAAGTATTTCAACTTCTTTATTTAAGTTTGTGAAATTATTTTTATTATTTTGAAACTTATTTTTAGCGTTTAAAAGCAAGCTCTTATCCACTACGTTATAATAACTGGATCATTTGTGGTTGATTTCCTGGCTATCTCCATGACATATTAGTATATATGTTATCTAACGTATACAATCATAACAAATATATTTGTTTTATGTCTTATTGACTATATGTATAATTGCTTAGATGTTTCTGCAAAGGAAATTTGGCAACCAACTTCATTTTAATCTTCATTAATTGCCAGGTCCAAGTGTATACCTAAGTATTATTTTTTTATCTTTATAACTAATTAAGATACTTGTAAATTTCTATATATACTCTGGTATAGTACCTATGGAGGCTGATTACTTGAAGATGTGGAAGTTTGTATCGAGGTATGAATTAACTAAAGCTTACTCTCCAAATCAATTAATTTCTTCTATAGATCTTTTTTTCTTGAATTGGTAGTTTACCTTTTTTAGTAGTATTGATTTTATGATATATGGTACTAGATTGGTCATTATATATATGTACTTGACATTTATATCTCTGTTTCTAGTTTTTATTTACTACTTGAATAGGTCATTGCTTCATATGTTGTCTCGTTTCATGTGTTGCGAATTTGGTTGGTAACAAAAGAATTACTAGTACTTGCTGCTTGATTTACACTCTTTAAGTGTAAATTGATAAAGAAGCCGCCTATTAGTTCGGTAGTCGAATAGTTCCAGTACATCTTTCACGGTGCAAAACGTTAAGGGTTCAGTGAATTAATTAAATTGTTGAGATGATTTTTCTGTTTTTCGATTTGTGGGGAATTAATTAAATTGTTTGAGCTGAAAATTAATTGCCTCCTTAGCATAATTAATTATTGATTTTATGTTGTAGGTTCTCCATATTATTTCACCATGAGTGCTATCATAAGTGCAATTATATCTGCAACAGTTGGTGTTTTGTCACTATTTTATAATGTATCAAAAGATGCATATGCTTATATGGAGAAGAAATTTCAATATTCAAAAGATTTAGAAAGAAACTACGAGTCATTGTACTTGGGACTCGAATACCTCCTCCGGTTAAGGAACGATATCAACCAATACATCCAGAAACAGGGACGAAGTTCGCCGGAGATTTGCAAGCACTGAATAATAGGGTACTGAAAGTTGATGGAGAAGCAAGAATTTTGATCAAGAAATATAATTATACAAGTAAATCATGGGTGTTGCGACGAGCAAAACTCAGTAGAAAAATGGCCAAGTTGTTGGAGAAAATTACTGATCTCCAAAATGATGGGAAAGAATTAGGCAAATTGCTTACAGGTAGTACCAGGACTAAATGAAAAAAAAAAAAAAAAAAGCATATATACATGTCAGGAGAGGTCCAGGAATGGTTGACTGATTGGCTGAAGATGCATGCTTGCAGGACCATATATATGTAAAGAAAATGAAGAATTTATGGGTGTGTTCAGTGTTGATGTGAAACATTGGCGTCTTTTGTATTTATATATGTTCAAAGATGTTTGTGCTAGCTTCCTAATTGGTTATTTTCTTATGCTAATTGTAAATATTTGTGGTGTTGAGACATTTTGTAGGTTATTTCTCATTCTAATTGTGGTAAAAAAAAATGTCATGTTTGTTTTATGGTGTGCTTGTCTTCTTCATTTGTTAATCCTTTTTCATATACAAAAGGCCCTCTACACATCCAAAATCACCAATAAGTCCTATATTCAACTAAAATGAGGTTATATATAACATTTTGTATTGGCAAATGGTACTCAGCCCTTGTGGGGTCAAACTCAAATCATAAAGACAAACCATTATGAATTTCCACCTGAAGATGACTCAGCCCTTGTGGGGTCAAACTCGAATCATAAAGGCATAAACCATTATTAATTTCCACGGATAAAATCATCTTTAGGTCCCTGAACTTATCAACTTTCGTTCAATTGGTCCTTAAAAAATTTTTGCCTTTAATTGGGTCCCTGAACTTTTATTTTTGTAAGATTTTCATCCTTACGTTAACTTCCGTTTATTTGAAAATAATTTCCGTTAACAAATTTTACATGTCATTAATATTAATACACGTCTGAAAAAAATTATATCCATGTGAGCTAGGGTTTTACATTGATGAGTATAAAAACAACCTTGGGTCCCTTTCCCATCTTTTTCCCTCAAATTTTTCTTTGTTCTCTTGCTGTTTTTTGTTTCCTTTTCCCAACCTTTCCAGATCGTTCTGTTAGTTAGAAAAAAAATGAGTAAAAAAAATCTGCCATACACTGTGCTCTGATCCTTTCTTTGTCATTTTTCACAGAATGAATTTCTAAGGCTTTAACAATTGCATATTTAGCAATGGCATCCCTTCATTCTTCAAGATTTTTGAATATCATTCCAAGGCAAAAAACAGGAGTAGGTGAGTCCGGATCAAACCTTATCCTATTATGTTGTCTTCTCAAAGCATTATCCCTGCATTCCTCATCAGTTTCACTATAATAGCTACCTAAATTATCACTATCATAATACACACTCCCAGTCCCATCATCAACTTCATCACCACTGCCATATACATCATCATCCTCCATTGCATCTACATTTGCCTCATCTGCATCACCAAGTATATCTCCTTCCTCCTGATTGTTATCTCCCTTTCCAGTCTCATTCCCTTTTTCTCCTTATGTACTATCTTTTTTCTTCAACCTATTTTCCCTCCTTGCATTTTTTACCTTCCTCCTAGAATCTTGTAATTCATCATATTCATCATTAGTCATAATACTTACATTAACAACTATATTATCAAAAGTTTGTTGTGGCAACCCATCATCCATATCACTGTCCTCACTCAATTGACCACCCTCAATATCATTGTCTACACTCTTATCAAACTCAACTTGAGGTTGTTCAACTATATTATACGGCACTTCAACATTTGGTGGTGACTATACAGCAGGTTCACCACTACTCTGGGCATGTTCAACATACACCTCCAAACAATCCCCATTTTTTAAATGACTTGCCACTTGCATTAGACTACTGTCATCATGAATTAAGATAAAATCACCCCTCACATACACTCTGTAATATAAACCAACGATGACTTCATAACCCAAATCCTTCACATAACTCATGATTTCAGGATAGGACAATCTACCTAAGTCCAGCAAGTTAGACATGTAAACCTTTCCACCCACATATTTATATTTATGTTTCACAAAAGTTCCCCCATGATGTATACACACAGAAATGTATTCATCAGACATTGTGAAAAAAAAACACAATATATCAATACAAAACATAGCAAATTAAGTTTTAATAAATAGAATAAAATTATAGCCATGCAAATACTATAATGACCAAACCCTAAATAGAAATAAAAGGGACCACAAATAACATGTAAAAAACCATTTTTTTATAGTGTATGTTCTCTCAGCACAATATTAAATTAAGGGACCACAAACACCCTAAATAGGAAGCACAATATATTAATATAAAGAGACAAAATTTCTTATAATACTCACTTGGAAATTTTTCTTTCTGGGCCACACAACAATAGTTTATGCTTCTCCCAACAAGAATAAGTGACAACGACAATGACCCCACTGTCTCTTTAAAGTTTTCTTCCCAATATCACAGACCCATCACCAAAATGCGACCCTCACCACTCATTGTAACGGCTAGCTTAAGAAAAGAACAAAACATGGAAAGTATTTAGTGACAACAATAGATAAACACGTACAACATCAGTAGGGTTTCATGAAAAAGAAAAGGGAAAACAGAGAAAAGGGTCTGACTAAAGAAAAAAGAAAACAGAGAAAAAGGGGCGTAGCTTTCTAAAAGATATCGCCTTTTTTTTTGGTGGGTTAGGTTTAATCAAACGGTGTCATTTTACAAGAATGGGCGGAACCCAGGTTGCCTAATCAGAAGCAACGTGTCATATTTTTTTTTACCTATTCGCAGATAACAGCATTTGAAACCACGCGCGTAACTTTCATTCTCAGGAGGATGGAAATATTACAAAAATAAAAGTTCAAGGACCCAATTAAAGGCAAAATTTCTTTAAGGACCAATTGAACGAAAGTCGATAAGTTTAGGGACCTAAAGATGGTTTTAGCCTAATTTCCATATATCACTACAACAAAATATAGAATTAGGGACGTTTTATTTTTGCAACGCAACAAAAATCGTCTCTAAAAGATTACATTTTGGGACGTTTTATCAAAATCGTCTCTAAAAGCTCCCACAAATTCCCTCCTCTTCCAAAAACATTCCCGCCATACTGATATTGTCTCTAAAAGTGCTTACGAACGTTTTATAAATGTCGCTCAATTATACATTTTTGTGACGTTTTCATAAAACGTCTCTAAAATTATATTTCAGTGACGTTTTATAAAATCGTCCCTAAAAATATATGAAATTAGGGACAATTTATTTTGTAACGCAGCAAAAAATGTCTCTAAAAGATCATTTGTTCGAGACTTTTTTTTAAAAATCGTCTCTAAAAATTTTTTTTTTTCCATCAACTCTTTTATTTTAATTTATAATTAAAAATAAAAATATGAAAATATTATTATTTGTTATAATTTATAAAAATTATTTTTTAAAATTTATTATTTTTACTCTATTTTTATATTTTTAAATTAAAATTAATTATTTATTTCGAGAAATTTTATTAAACGAATCTCTAATTTCTATCCTATCCTATCAATGTTTTTTAAAAACTTATCTCTAAAATTTTTTTTATTTTTATTTACAATTTTAAGAAAAATATTTAAAATATTATCATTTGTTAAGATATATAGAAATTTATCTTAGAAAAGTCCACCATTTACCCTCATTTCATATTTTTTAGATTTTAAATTGAAGATTTTATTTATTTAGAGACGCTTTGTTTCAAGGTGTCCCTAATCTCAATCAAACCCTAGATTTTTTTCTATTTCACTGCTGCCTCTTCTTTTCCTTCTCCGTTCTTTTTCTTTCTTCTCTTCCTTCGCTTCTTCTATCCCATCACTTTCCCAAGAAAAAAGGCCTTTTGCTTCTCTCTCCACCGCTTCAGATCCCAGCCCCTCCGCACCATCACCACCGCCGCTAGAGTATTCCACTCTAACTCTAACTCTCCGGTCATCTCCACAACATTAAATCCTTAGTGTGCGTACAGATTTCGACATGGTTGAATGAAGCCACCTCCGGGAAGGAGCCGAACAAGTCTAAGAAGTCACCAACTGATGCAAAGATTTCGGCTAAGTAAGACTCCTTTTTTATTTTCTAATTAGAAATCAGGTCAGATTCCCGTTGTACTGATTAGTTTTTTTTTTTTTGCAGGTATGAGGTTTTGACCGAGTTTTTTGACAGCTTCTCTAGTTCAATTCGGTTATTGAAGTTAAAAGGTTCAAAGCCTGCTTTCATTAATTTTAATTGATTGTAATTGAGGGTAAATCAAATGTTTGCCTTATAGGTAAATGGGATTTTGTTTGATTAACTTTAATTGATTGTAGTTGAGGGTTTGATTATGTTTTTAATTGATTGAGTTTTTTTTTTTTATTTGGTTGATCAACTTTTATTTGAATGGAATGTGTTGGAATACAAATTGCTTATTACGATGTCCATTGCAAATGCTTGAAAGGATTCTATTTTTCTAAATGTTTCTAAACATAGAAAGCATGCTCCCGAATGTGTAAGGATAGTGAGACTGCCATTGAGATCTTTTGGGTTATGAATGGTTTTGTTGATTAGGTTAAAAAAGAGAAAAAGAAGTGGAAAACATGTATAGTTTTTGTTAATAGGGATATATTTTTGACTCTCAAATCAGAAAAATTGAAGCTTTTACATGACAATTTTCATACCTGATCATATAATGGTTTAGGGCTTTTTATCACATTTTTTTTATTTCGTGAATCAAACAGACTAATTTTCTAATATTTGTAAAATTATGTAGGATTTGAGCCATTTCCTAGGTCCTATAAAAGTGAGGTGTGATGTGTTTGTATCTGTCGCTTTGAAAATTTTGAACTGGTTGATACTTACAGGATTTGGAAATAGATAAATATAGATGCTATAACTTCCCTTATAATAGAATATAGATTCTTCCATTCTGTTTTGTTTAATGAACTTTTTTTTTCTTCTTTATTACAGGAGAGAGGGTTGAAGAAGCATATGAAGAGGCTTAATGCCCCAAAACATTGGATGCTTGACAAACTTGGTGGTGAAGTTATATGTTAACACTTAACATGTGACTTGGTGCTTTTACATAAATCTATTCCTTGCTTTTACATGAATCTATAAGGTAATTCCATAATCAAATTTGATAAAGGCCAGAATTTGTTTTGTAACTTTCAAAAAATTTTGCAGCTTGTGGTTTTCTAAAATTAATGTTTTAGCATTGGTGTTGCTTGTTTTGGTGAGAACCTGTACCTGAAAAGTTGCTATTTGTATATCAGTAAACTGTTTTTATCTATTTCTTTGCACTTGTCATCAGTTCTTGTTTCTTTGTGTCAACAATGGTGTTCCTTAGCATTTTGTTATAGTCCGATTACTAATTATTAAATCTCTTTTGTATGGAATCTTGATTTTGTTACAGGTTGGTCTTTTGATTTCCTGAGAAAATTAAAGTTTACCCGGTGTTCACATCATCAGGGATGTGGCAGATGCTGATTCCTTGATAGCATCTTTGGTAAATGTTCTTCATTTCACTTTTATATATATATATATTTCAATATTTTGTAAAACTCACACTTAGTTGATGAAGATGCTATGCCCCTTCTTAAGTCTTATTTAGTGCAAGTTATTTATTTTATTGCTTTGGACTTTTACTTTGTCTAGTATCTTTGCTATATATTAAGTAAATCCCTTATCTAAGTAATTTTTGAGGGTTTTATGATTTAGTTTCTTACCAAAGAGAATCTAATTATATTTTGAAGTGCTGTGTGTGCCTTTGCAAGGTAGGGTTCTACTTCTTTGCAGTTATGTCACACCTCCACTTTATGCTCTTATAACTCAGGTAAATTCTTCTTTTACATTGTTTCAACTAATGTATAGTGGAATTGAGCTAATCTATGTTGAAAAAATAGATGAAGAGTATTAAAAACTTTTAGCACCGACAATAGATTCTTATACATAAGTTGCATTGGAGCTCTTGTTCTCTGTTTTTTGTTTACACATTAAGTATGTCATTATTTACTGAACGATGATTACCATGGGTAAATGTTTTCAGATGGGTTCCAATAAGAAGAAGTCAATCTTTGATGTACAAACAAGTAGAGCCCTTAAGAGGTAGCATAAGGGCTAAGGCTGTGAAAAAGAGGCATGGGAAAGAAGGATAGTCCTCCTAGACCTTTTGGTCAGAGTGTTAAGTCTAAATCCATTGTCAAAAAGTGGTGTTGACTTCTCTTTTTTATTTGTAATTGTACCTTGCAGCGACTTTTTTTTAGCTCTCTCGGTTGATTTCATGTAAATTGATTTATTAATGAAATAACATTATTATTATTATTATTAATGTTCAATTATTTCAGATTATTTTGATACGAGTATTGGAATGATCAAGAAAGGATATTAATAATAAATAAATAATAATAAAAAATGAATAAATAAAGGTAAAAAATGAAATATAATTATT
>CATIWK010098874.1:0-16421 GCA_949634005.1 Mallotus japonicus
TTGCTTAATGATGTTTACTCTACTATGTCTTTGGTTTGTAAAGATCAATATCAATTCAGTTTTAAAAACATGATTTTCCTATGTTACTTAATTATTCTATATTACAGTTATCAATCATAAACTCATCAAATTACAGGAAGATAATTATTTTCAATTACATGATTACATCAGGCTTTTCTTAGGAGATATTTTAATTCTTTTAGCTAATATAATTATAATTATAATATAATTTGACTAAATTAAATGGATTTGATGAATGGTTGGTTTTAAACGACCATCTCAGGCTACGTGAGACGAGGTGTGACAATTTCAGAGTTGATTTGTAAAACGAGTTCACCAAATTAATTTGGCATAAGAAGTAATTATAAAAGAAAACTAAGCAAGAGTCATGTTACAGCTTAAAAGATTCAATATAAATGATTTCTTAGCTTAAAGTTTAAGATCTCAAACAATATGAATTCAAGGAATCTATAAAGGTCGGAAGGAAGAGAAAGATTGAACTAAAAACCATAATTTTAGCAATCCTAATCAATTCCCCACTAACATCTTGCTTGATTTCCTACAGAAATTAAATAAAAACTTTACGAAAATCTACCTCTGGCGTAGCAAAAGCTATTAAGTAAAGGGGATAAATTCGAAATTTGTTCATTCAAGTAAGAATGGCAGAAATTTAATCCTTAGGCATATATATATATATATATATATATATGTGTGTGTGTGTGTGTGTGTGCGTGCCAGAAAATAGGCATCCAAGTTTATTGATCCTCAAAAGAATACTGAAATTTAGGGAAATAGAAAATTGTATTAAAATTCATCAAAACTGTCTCAAAACATCCAATAAATAATGTTCAAGAAAAGAAACCCCAAAAGAAAAGGGCAAAAAGGCTAAAAAGCACACTAAAACGAACATAAAACTTTAAAGCCAATTTTGAAGCTTTAAACAGTCAAATTTGGGCCAAAAACTTAGGCTATTATAGGTAAACCCAATAATAAATATAGGTCTTTGAATCAACTTCGATTTGACACATTGTGGGCACCGTAATTCATCAGAAGCTGAAAGTTAGAGCCTTTCAAAACTGCATTGTTCACTCCCCTCCTATCAAATTCATCCAGAAAGTTCAAGGCCATCTGATTCGCATCAACCTCCAAACCAGAATTTTGATGGCTATCATCTAGATGTTCAGAGCTACAACTAAAAGAAATTCAAATGTAAAGTAAATCTTCTCAAACCTTAGCTCAATTCTAAACAAATCTGAGCTCCTTTCCTTCTTGTTCTTGTTCTTCAAGTTGTGCAGAAAATTAGGAGCTAAAGCTCACTGTTTCTGCATTCTTAAAGAATACAACTTTCACCTTTTTTTTTTAAACAGAGACAGGTGTCCTTATGCATGCACTAGCACTTGACACCTCATTAGAACAATTTCCTGAACTTCCCCATCTTCTTTCTTCTTTTCATTCAACCCACAGTAGTTTTATTTTCTTTTATTTCACCTTTTTCTTGTCTTGATTTCTTTCAATTAAACCTTTGAGTCCTTATTACTTACTAATTTATATAAATTAAGCCACTTAATTAATTATTTAATCAATTTAGGACTTAATTTAATTAATTTCCTCTTTTCTTTTTAGATATGAGGGCATGAATGTTATAGTATCATCTACAGTAAAGTCAGCTTGATCTTGAAATTATTAGCTTTAATGTTCAGCCTTGTTATGCTTTATCATGTACCACCTAAAGCCGACACAGATGTGACCAACAAGTAAGCTTTGGTATGTATGAAAGTGTTCCTTCATGGCTCTTAGGGTATTGTGCGTATAGTGAAAATTAATCTTGCAAAATAAAAGAATAAAAGAATTAGAACAAAAAATAAAAAGAATCAATGCCTTCAATAGAAACTAGATCAATTATAATGTTAGATTGAAATCCCCGGTAACAGTGCCAAACACTTATTGTGAAAATTTTGTAAGCGCACGGTTTCGACAAGTAGTATAAAAAGTTATCGTCCCATATATATTTTAATCTAATCACCTATTTACCAATTTCTCATTTTCTAAGGCTTAAATTGAATTTATGTAGAACAAATCAAAATCTTAAATTAAGGAAAATAATTCTAACACTAAAAATGAAGACAAAACAAAAAGAACAAAATATGACTATGCAAATTACTAGAAATTAATTCCTTCATAATCATTGAATAAGTCTCGTCTAACTCTTTGATTCTTGCATGCCCAAGGTTCTCTTTAATTCTAGTTAATCTCTCTTAAGTAATAACTAGATTCAATTCATGACCATAATCAAAGTACCGAAACCCAATTCTCATTGCAATTTAGGTAACCCCAATTCTGAAATTACAAATTAAGTAGCACTATCCAACTAGGGATTTTCCTTGTTAATTTTTTCTCCACTTATTAACAAAAGAAATTCATGTTCATAAGTCAATTAAGTTATGATTTCTCAATCTATAACCCAACACAAATCATGTTAATGGTGATCAATCTCTAACAAGCATTAAACTCAATGAACATAATATGCAAAATAATCAAAGATTTAACTGACTAGAAAATATTTAAATTATGATATGAGAATTAATTCCTAACTAAAGAAGACCTAGTTAGACATAAAATTAATTATTCTTAAATAAACACAAGTTAAACCCATAATAATACAAAATAGAGAAGAGTAGAGAAAGAATAAAAACTAGAATCTCCTAATCTTCAATCTTCTCTTTAATGTTCTTAAATTGTTTCTAGGGTTTCTTGTGTTTTTCCAGTCATATTCTCCCTTAAAAATTCTCTAGAAATGATGTATATATAGTCTCATAAAAGAAAACCACCCTTAAACTTAAGAAATGACTTGTGACAAAAAATCAGACTTGAACTAGCTATGATGGTAGCGAAATTGCTGCTATGGTAGTAGATAAAATGCCGCCTTCCTTCATCATAGCCGAGACTTAGGCTCTTCCACGTGTGCCCACTTGCGATGGCAGCCGAAATTCTTCCCCCAAAATGCATTGATCACGCCTCTTTTCTTCCTTTTAGACTCCTAACTCACCTACAAAACATAAAATAAAAATAAAGACTAAACTAGCACAATAAACCTTAATAAAACTAATAAGGCAAAATCGATTATGAAGCTCCTAAACTTATTGGATTTATTCTATTGAGCTCTTATCCTTTCATTGCATTCTATTGATCTCTTATGTTTTTATTTAAGTAGCTATTGAGGACTTTTTTAACAATCCTAATAGACGGTGTTAAGTATTGTATATAAAAATAAGGCAAAATCCATTATGAAGCCCCTGAACTTATTGGGCTTATTCTATTGAGCCCTTATCCTTTCATTGTATTCTATTGAGTCCATATGCTTTTATTTAAATTCTTGATGATATTATTTTTATATGCAATACTTAACACCATCTATTGGGACTGTTAAAAAATTCTTCAATAGCTACTTAAATAAAAGCATAGGGGTTCAATAGAATGCAATGAAAGGATAAGGGCTCAATAGAATAAATCTAATAAGTTCAGAGGCTTCATAATGGATTTTTCCAACTAATAATTAAATAAAATCACAATAAAACAACCTACAAATTAATGCAAATCACACACAAATAGGAGTTCAGAGGGAAACTTATTTAACGTTCACATGTAGTTTTCCAAATTTCCAGTAGTTACAACGCATAAATCTGCTGGGGACACTAAGTCATATCAATAAGACTATACATATGCATGCAATTACTGCACTTGACCCGACTTAATTAGTTCTATCTAACTATCTATCATGATGGAGAAGGAAAAAATAACGTTGTGCCCAAGTCAATGAAGAGTCCACACTCCATAGCCAAAATAAGAAGAAAATTGTGAAGAGAGAAGAGAAATGAGTTACCTTATGGATAATAGCTATTTGCATATAATGAATATGTATGAAATGCCAGTGTAGGAGTGGTCTAATCGCCATGTTTCTCCAAAAATATTATGAGGTATATAATTCTATCTTGCCGCCATTGATTTTTGAAATTATTTTCATATGAGTTTAAAGTGAAAAAGGCAAATAATACATATGAAATAATTTCATGTATCATCAATCCAATAATACACATGTTACTTCATGTCCGGTAATAGCTAAGTAATATTTAATTAGCAAAATTATTAAACTTTATGTGTATAAAATGGCAAAATATTTTTTTATTTAAGTTGTTTACATATACAAAAAAATTAAATTTTAGTTTAAAATTATTGCATTTTAATTTTTTAGTTTTCTACTTTGAAAAAAATATATATATTGGTTCAAATGGCAAGAAACTAAGAGTAATTTTGAGCAATGAAAAACATATATTGGAGGAGTTTTACTCCCTTATAAAGACCATTCATTCAAGGTTCGTATAACTTTTTAATTTGATAAAAAGAAACTTAATGGCTTTTTCCAGGGAGCCTCAGGAAAGATATTTTGTAATATTGTAAAGGGTATGTTGATCGTAATTTTATGAATTAGAAGTTATACAATTAAATTTCCATTCCATGAGAGTACAATATAACTAGCAAATCCTCATATATGTATCATAATTAATTTTGCTGCCGTTATATTTTCCAAGTAGTTGTTTTTATCATAATAAATATTTGCTTCTCATTTCCGAGCATTATAGTTGGTAGTAGTTACTCTCTCCGCTCCTTTTTGTTATTCGTTTTAGAGAATATGTGAATTTCTATTTAATTGTCATTTTATATAATCAATAAAATTTAAATTCTTTTTTGGTCAATTTTGCCGTTATTCTTATCAACTCATTTATTACTCCCTTATTCTTATCAACTCATTTATTACTCCCTTATCCTTATCCTTTTTTGCTTTATACAATCAACCAAGGGTACTTTAGTCTCTCAACTTATTTTTTCTCCTAAATTGAAGACTAATTAATTGTTTCTTAATCCAAGTGAAACTCCCTAAAATGACAGATAAAAAGGAACGGAGGGAGTATTTGAATAATAAACATTTAAGTCCAAGATTGATCACTTATCAAGTAAATCTATTTATTTCGTTAATGTTAAACTTCACAATTATTAAATTAACTAATTTAATACACCTAAATGAGCTGATAATTATTTCATTTTATTGGGCAAGGATCGAATGGCAAATATTGTATTTAATTAATTACTCCTAATTATTTATTATTTATTTATTTTTTTTAGAATTTAATAACCTAAAACACACATACAACACAATGACATCACACGCCAATTTTGTTAGACGCAGAATGATATATATGCTACACACACATATTCTGAGTTAGCAATGTGGGATCCAAGACCAGAGATGATTTATCATTTATTTATTAATCAGATATAATATATGAATTCATTCTTTATATATATATATATATATAATTACTAGTTAAAAGGATCCTAACTTTTGTTTCCTTAACAAGTTTTAAAGTCAAACATTACTTTAGCAATGAATTTTAATCATTAAGGAATTCATTCATTTTCAAATGAAATCTAAATATAATTCATTAGCAATAAAAACTAGATTCATTTGAATCAAACACATTTCATCAATAAAAATGGATTTAGTATTAAGCAATTCTACAAAATTAAAAAGTTAGAATTAGAAATGAATTTTACAAAGTTTTCATTTAAATCAACGCACTCACTTGGATTTGCAAATAAATTTCATAAAATTTTATTGAATTCATTTGAACAGAACACACTCTCAAAGAAATTTAAGTTTTTTGCCACCTATATTAACATATATTGGTGTATTTGAAAATTTTTTAAGTAAAGCTAGTCCATCATGTAGAATTATTAACATTTTAATAAAGTTATGAAACATATCACTCATTAAATTGACTCAGTTTTAGCTCTTGAAAATAGAATAGCCAACTAACCTATATGCGTAATTCAATAGTTTCATCTTTATAGCTTGGCCAACCTGCTGATAACTAGCAAATTACCTGGAAGCTTGTTCGGATAGTTTTATTTTCTTAATTTGAATGTACAGAGAGACCCAAAACAACCACATGAAAGAAAATTTTTTTTAGATGTCAATTACCGACATATTCAAAACCTACTGGATTTTAACTAATTCAATTCCATCTAGACAATATCAAAAAGTCACAGGAAAGAAGTTTTAATTGGCTAGTCAGTCCTCCAAATGGTTGGTGCAAAGTTAATACTAATGGGGCATCATTCAGGCGTAGTATAGGGGTTGTTTGTGCAGATGGGCCTCACAATTCTAATGCTTATGCTGGTGAGTGCATTAATAGATATGTTGCCAAGAATATGATGGCACTATTACTCACGTAATGCAGTATAATGGTGGAAGCTGTAAAAGAAACATGACTTGGGACTGGCAAGCCATTCCAAGTATGCAAGATTTTTGCCTGTAGTTAGAGTACTGTTATTCTCTGTGTGTATGCAACTATGCATAAAGAAAATATAAGTATGCTCAGAACAGATTATATATATATTTTTTTCTGGAATGTATCATTTGATTATTTTATTTCCTAGCTTTTGCCATTGTTGTAATGGAAAATAAAAAATTTTACAAGAGCAAAGGTGCATTTTTGCCCGAAACGTTTTTCTAGAGGCGCTGATAAGCCCACTTTTTTTTTTTAGACATCTATAATGTTCAATTTTTTAAAACTTTACTGGACATATCTTCTTTCCTTCTCTTTATTATCTCCAATCCTTAATATTATCAACAATAAAAACCACATAAAAGCGGTCAATGCGGGAGTAGTCAAGTAGTAACTCCTCTTTAAGATATATTGAGATCATTGATTTTTAGATCATATGAACTCCCTATTAAAAAATAAAAAAAAAACCTACAAAAGCCAATTATCGAAACAGCTAAACACTTATTACTACACAATTCTTCTAACCAACTAATAAAACCAAACAAAGAAAGAAATGGTTTTGGATCTCCCAACCCACCCCACTGCTAATGTCTTTGAGTGTTGTCAAAGCCTACTCCATCAAATGGCTCTCAGCTCCAATCGGGTCAACATGTGAGGAAGAGGAGATGTGTTGTATTCTATGGTGTCGACAAATTTTATTTCAAATTTTTGTTGATGCAACATGTTTTCTTTTTTTATTTGGGTCTGTTTGATCGTGAGGCAGTAGCAGAAATGGATATCAATCATGCTCATGCTCATCTACAATTGATAAATTGTACCTTTTTTATTAGTTGTTAGAAGAATATAAGACTAATAATTACAAGGATGTCTTTTATATACATTTATATGCGCAAAAATTCTTCAAAATTTGATTTATTAATCCACATTTTCAATTTAAGTGATAGAGTTTCAGAAATAATATTCTGCAACGCAGAAAAAAAGTTCAGCTATTCGGTGAATATTGGAAGTCAAAGGGAAACTCAATGTCCACATGTAATTTTCCAAGTTTAAGTGTAGTTACAGAAATAAATCTGCTGGGGACACTAAGTCATATCAATAAGATGCATCTTCCTCACCTGACCCGACTTAATTAGTTCTATCTAACTATCTATCATGTTGGAGAAGGAAACAGTCACGTTCTGCCCAAGTCAATGAAGAGTCCACACTCCATAGCCAAAATAAGAAGGAAATTGCGAAGAGAAGAGAAATGAATTGCCTTATGGCCTATAGCTATTTACATATAATGAATATATATGAAATGCCAATGTAGGAGTCATCTAATCGCCACTTTTCTCTAAGAATATCATGAGGTATATGGTTCTATCTTGCTACCATTGATTTGTGAAATTATTTTTATCTAATTTAAAGTGAAAAAGGCAAATAATATATATGAAATAATTTTATGTATCATTAGTCCAATAATACACGTGTTACATCTTGTCCGGTAATAGCTATGGAATATTTAATTAGTAAAATTATTAATTTTACCTGTATATAAAATGGGAAAATATTTTTTTTATTTCATTTGTTTACATATACCTAAAATTAAATTTTATTTTAGAATTATTGCATTTTTAATTTTTTTAGTTTTCTACTTTAAAAAGAAAAGTTCTATTGGTTCAAGTGCTGAGAAACTAGAGTAATTTTGATCATTATATATGAAAAAACAAATATTTAAAGAATTTTATTCCCTTACAAGGATCACCCACTCAACTAGATTAGTGGAGGTTCGTATAACTTCTGGATAGCAGTAGTAATTTATTAAAAAGAAAATTAACGGCTTTTTTCAGGGAGCTGCATGAAAGATATTTTGTAATACTGTCAAGGGTTTGTTGTTTTTTTTATCGTAATAAATATTTGCTTCTCTCTTTGGAAAAAAAAAAAATGTTGCTTCTCATTTCCCAGCATTATTGCTGGTTGGCTTGCGGATATTATAAGCTTTCTTTAATTTCTTTTTATTTCTTTTAAAAAATATATGCAGTAGTTATTTGAATAATAAACATTCAACTATAAGATTGATCAGTTCTATGACCTAGACATCGATAAACTATACAACAGGAGGTAGTCCTCCTTTTTAAATTTACGATCGCAAGATTCGAATCTTGCACCTCAAGTTGTTTTTGGAAAGAAGTTAGCACTTGATTATTCTTTTTAATGTTAAACTTCACAATTATTAAATTAACTAATTTTTATTGATAGAATTAAATTAACTAATTTAATACACCTAAATGAGTTGATAATTATTTTATTTTATTCGGCAAGGATCGAATGAAGTACTCTACTTTTTTTTTTGAAAAAGGAAGATAGATTAGATTAAAGGCTCTCAAGAGCAATTACATCCAAAAGAAAAGATGGAGTGACAGACCACTCCATAGGACCAGACAAAAAACAAGCAGCTAAGATCTTGCGAATCTGAACAGCTCCGACTTTTACAAGATCTATTATATAATCTGAATTTTACTCCAAACTTTAATGATAGAATCATATGGAAACATGATATTAGAGGCGAGTTCTCTGTCAAATCTGCGACATCGGCTTCTACACTTGGGTCTAGACCTCCTCAATCTTCTTCTTCTATTGGAGTTTGGCGCAGTTTGGTTCCCCCTAAAGTCGAGATTTTCACCTGGATGGCTTTATTAAACAAGCTGAATACCAAAGACGCTCTTAACCGCAAAGGTTTACTCGATTCTTCTAATTGTAAATGCTCATTTTGTAACCTTGAAGTAGAATCATTTGATCACCTTTTCGTCCTCTGTCCCTTGACTAGTTCAATCTGGTATAGTTTATTGAAATGGTGGGGTGTGGATTGGGTTATTCCATCTTCTTTGTGTAACTTATTTGCCCAATGGGAAGTTGTTGCTTCTAGCTCTTTCCAAAAAAAGGTTTGGATGGTCTTATTCTTTTCTGTTTTGTGGACTATCTGGATTGAAAGGAATGCTGTACTTTTTAATGCAGGTATGATCAATGCCAACAAAAACCTTCTTCCTAATCATTCACAGGGCCGAAGTTTGGATAAAAATTCTGGGTGATGAAGGTTTTTTACAATGTCAAGATTTATGGTTAGCTGTAGACGCTATCAAAAGCTTTAAGTCAATTCCTAAACCCAGCCATCCCATATCATATTGGCAGCCTCCTAATGTGGGGGAATACAAATGGAATGTCGATGGGTCCTCCCTTGGTAAACCGGGTCTTGCTGGTGCAGGGGGTGTGCTCCGTAATCATTTCGGTCGGGTAATTGGTATTTTTTCCATTCCATGTGGGATTGTAGATTCTAATTTGGCTGAGGTTATTGCAGTTGGGAAAGCCCTTCACCTTTAATCCCTCAATCCGGAACTCCTTCAGGTCAAATTACACATTGAATCTAATTCTTTAAATGCCATTACATGGATCAATCAGGCTAATGAATCTCGCCCATGGAGCATGCATACAGAATTCTGCTTAATTGAAAATCTTTTGGGTCTTTTTTGGTCAGTCACTTTCTCCCACACCTTCAGAGAAAACAACTTCATGGCAGACTCCTTAGCTAAGCAAGGAACACACAGAGATGGCGAGTTTTTTGCATGGTTGTGATTTCATTCTTTGAATGTTGCTTTTTTTCTTTCGATGGTTTTTTCGCCCTTCTTCATTTACTATGTACTGTTGTTGTTGTTTTGTTTGTATTGTCTCCTTCTCTCCAGGTGTTTTTATCTGTCTTGTTTTGGTTTAGTTTCGGGTGTATGGGGTGAATCTTTTCATTCGGGTTAGTATCCAAAACTTGATGGGTTTTTCCTGGTTTTTTTATTTTTAATAAAATTTCATTTTGCATATCAAAAAAAAAAAAACGAGCAGCCTTTGAACAAAGATGCGCTGCTTCATTCGCTGATTGATGAACAAATCTAACATTCATATTGCTAAGATGTTTAAGAAGAAAACAACAGTCTTCAATAACCAAACCAAATAAAGAAGCATTTCCGGAGTCTTGAATATAGGTAACCACTTGCAATGCATTAGACTCCACAATTATAGGGCCACTATAGAAACTTTTAAGCCAGCTTAACGCCTCGCGAATGGCTAAGGCTTCAGCATCCCTGGCGATAAAAGCTCCCTGAATCGAAGTTGAGAGGGCTCGAATAAGCTGCCCTGAAGAATCCCGAAGCACACTGCCCACTCCTATTTTATCTTGATCATTAAATACTGCTGTATCAATATTAATCTTCCACCATGAATCTGAAGGTTTTGACCACAAAACATCACCTCCATTAATTCTATCTATCAGGTATAATATATGAATTCTTTTTTTGATAATTACCTTCTATATTCAGTAGCTAAAAGGATCCCAACTTTTTTTTTTTTTCCATAACAAGATTCAAAACTGTTTACGTTTTTTGCCACCTGTATTAACATATATTGGTGTACATTAATTTTTTTGAAGTAAAGCTAGTCTATCATGTAGAATTATTAATCTTTCACTAAAGTTATGAAACATATCAGTCATTAAATTGACTCAGTTTTAGCTCCTGAAAATAGAATAGCTAAATAATGTATATGCGTAATTCAATAGTTTCATCTTTATTGCCTGGCCAATCTGCCGACAACTAGCAAATTATCTTTGCCACCTATATTAACATATATTGGTGTACATTAAATTTTTTTAAGTAAAGCTAGTCTATCATGTAGAATTATTAACCTTTCACTAAAGTTATGAAACATATCAGTCATTAAATTTACTCAGTTTTAGCTCCTGAAAATAGAATAGCTAAATAATGTATATGCGTAATTCAATAGTTTCATCTTTATTGCCTGGCCAATCTGCCGATAACTAGCAAATTATCTGGAAGCTTGAGCAGATAGTTTTATTTGCTTAATTTGAATGTATAGAGGACCCAAAACCACCACAGGAATTTTTTTTTTTTTTATCTAAATTACCAACGTATTCAAAACCCACTGAATTCTAACTAATTAAATTCCATCCGGACAATACCACAAAGTTGAAAGAAGTTATGATTGGCTGGTCCGTCCTCCTAATGGTTGGTGCAAAGTTAATACTAATGGGGCATCATTCAGGCGTAGTAAAGGTGTTGTTTGTGCAGATGGGCCTCACAATTCTAATGCTTATATTGGTGAGTGTATTAATAGATATGTAGCCAAGAATATTGAAGCTTGCACTGTTTTAGCTGCAGAGTTATGAGGCTGGCATGGAACTTGGGTTTGTGACAGTTATGGTTGTGAAAGCTGATAAATGATGGCACTATTACTCACGTAATGCAGTATAATGGTGAAAGCTGTAAAAGAAACATGGCTAGCTCAAGTGAATAAATTTAGGAAGATGACGACTTGGGACTGGCAAGCCATTTTAAGTATGCAAGATTTTTGCCTGCAGTTAATTAGAGTATTGTTACTCTCTGCGTGTATGCCTAAAGAAAATATATATGTATACTCTGAGCAGATTATATATTTTGTTTTCAAGATTGTATCATTTGAATATTTTATTTCCTAGCTTTCGCCGTTGATGTAATGGAAAATAAAAAATTTAACAAGAGCAAAGGTGCATTTTGCCCCAAACGTTTTTCGCAAGGCGCGGATAAGCCATCTTTCTTTCTTTTTCTTGAACAGTTAACTATGAATTTTTTGAAAACTAGATATATAAGCCCCTCTTTTAAATGGAATCTAATTTTTAGTTAAACAGCGTCTTCTCTTTTGTCTTCATGTGACTTAGGGATGCTAATATAGACAATAATGGGACCTACATAAAAACAAATAATCTTGAGAGAAACAATAAATATATAGACATCCATATTGTTCAATTTTTTAAAACTTTATTGGATATTTCTTCTTTCCCTCTGTTCGTTATTTCCAATACTTAATATTATCAACAACAAAAATCCCACAAAAACCATTAGTGAGAGAAGTTAAATGATGATTCCACTTGAAAAGAATCTTGAAGTGTAGAATTTAAGTGTTACTGTAGTCGATTTAAAAGGGAAGAACTAACCCATTTTGTACAATCCATTAATATTTAGATTATATCACCTTCCTATTAATTAACAAAAAAAACCACAAAAGTCAATTATCGAAACAGCTAAACACTTACTATTACACAATTCATCTAACCAACATATAAAGCCAAACAAAGAAAGAAACGGTATTGGATCTCCCAACCCACCCTACCGCTAATGTTTTTGAGGGATTATTTCTACTCACAGTCCTTAACTTATTACTCATTTCCCATCATCATTCCAAAAAATCAATTAAGCACACAAAAATCTCAAACTTTTTAATTTCAGTAACGGTGATCCTCCATTCATCGATTTTTGATGAAATCAATACCGGAATGCTGACATGGGCAAATAAGGGGATGATGAAATGGAAAAATTATTTTCAATAATAAACCAGAGGCCATGTGGGTCCCTATCAAACTTTACTGCGTAAATAAAAAACCCCAAGTGGCATGGCCTCTGGTTCATTATTGAAAATAATTTTGCCACATTATTATCCCATTATTTGTCCCATGTCAGCATTTCGGTGTTGATTTCATCGGAAATCGATGAATATGGGATCACCGTTATTGAAATTAAAAGTTAGAAATTTTTGTGTGCCCAATTGATTTTTTAGAACGATTGTGGGAAAGAGACAATAAATTAGGGACTGTGAGTGTAAATAACCATATTTTTGAGTGTTGTCAAAGCCTTCTCGATCAAATGGCTCTCAGCTCCAGTCGGGTCAACATGGGAGGGAGAGATGTGTTGTATTCTATAGTGTCGGCAAATTTCATTTCAAAAATTTGTTGATGCAACATGTGTTGTTTTGATTTGGGTCTGTTTGATTATGTGACACTGGCATAAATGGATGTCAATCATGTTCGTGCTCGTCCATAATTGATAAATTTCACCTTTTTTATTAGTTGTTAAAAGAATATAAGACTAAAAATTACAAGTACGTCTTATATATATATGCGCAAAAAAATCTTCAAAATTTGATATATTAATCCACATTTTTCAGTTTAAGTGATAGAGTTTCACAAGTAAAACTTTGGAACACAGAAAAAAAAATCAGCTATCCGGTGAACATTGGAGTTCAAAGGGAAATTTAACGTCCACATGAATTTTCCAAGTTTCAGAGTTGTTATAACGCATAAATCTGCTGGGGACACTAAGGCCATGTTTGGTTCACGGAATAGACAAGGAATAGAATAGCTATTCTTTTAGGAATAGCTATTCTTTGCTTTGGTTCAAATTTTGTTATGGAATACCAATTTCATAGAATAGCAATTCCATAATTTTTGAAGAATAGTAATTCTGTCAAAAAGTAAAGAATTGGTATTCCTTACCCTTGGAATAGACATTTTCCAATTTTACCCCTCACAGAATTTATCATTTTCTGTTAAAAAAAAGGATCGATTCTCTTGCTCTTCCTCTCTGCCTCTCGTCGTCGTCGTCGTCTTCTCTACCTCTCGTCGTCTTCTCCAATGGTCACCTTCTTCTCCAAAATAAGAAATTTGCAATTTGATGTGTTTATATATATGAACTATAACATCATATGATTGAATAGTAAAGGAAATCACACTCTTCAAAACTAGATTGATAATCATGTTTACTAAAAACATAGTAGTGAAAACATCATTAAAGCAATGTAAAATATATTTCCAAACAGTTGCTTTACATGTAACCTAACCACCACCATATAACTTTATAACATATTCTTTTACAATACCTATACAAACGAGTTAAGAAAACAAGAGTACAAGGCTTCTCTAACGAGGATGTTGGCCAACCTTACTCTGAAACTTCTATACATGAATCTCACTATAACCTTTCACATGTATTAACCATCCCTAAACAAGCATCACAACTCGACCATAACATACAGGCCATCACCAATTCACTCTCTAGGCACACTTGAAGGCTAACCCTTCGACTACATTAGCACGGAACGACCCTTCTTCCTTCACCGTCCTACAATCAAGTGCCTTGATGTTTATTGCGCAATAACAACCAATACAATCTCAAATGTGCATATATCATCTCAGCACATTCAACAACTCATATAGTGTGGTAATACACAAAACAAATGTCATTTTCACCAAATAATCAATCAAAACAACATTGTCAAATTTATGGTTTAATAACCATTCAAAGTCAATCAATCTTTATCATAGTTCAAAAAGTGAAATCAGATTGAGCATAAGCTCATTTTAATCACCAAGTAACCAAAAGAATCTCAAATCAGATCACAAAGCAAAGCATATCGAAATAGCACATTTAATTCATATACTAGAAACTTTTAAAGCTTAAAACTTAAATTTATGATTCAAGTAGCTCAAGGCTGAATTGAAACCATTTATAATACATCAATTCAGGTTCATTAAACTACAATAAAAAGCTCATTTTAACACTGTTATAAAAGGTATTAAAGGGCTTGAACATCTACTTACAAAATAGCTTTCAAAACCAACACAACATGATCATAAAGATCAATAGAAATAGAGACAATGTTTTTACAGGCATTAGGTACATATAATACATCATCCAACAACAAAACGTGATCATAAAGATCAATAGAAGTAGATCTTATAGCCTTGGCCGCAACACTTGCACCATTGCCAAGCTTTAAGGTTACTTCATTAGGCCTCAACCTTCTCTCAATTGCTAGATCTTGAAAAGATGAACAAATGTGAGAACTTGCACCGGTATCCAATACCCATGCATTATATGAGTTTTTGGAACATTTAGAAGCATATAAATTAGAGAAAGTCTCACCTTCCCCACGATTGCCCTTTCCTTTAGTCTTGGTAGACTCGAGGAACTTAGGACAATTCCTCTTCCAATATCCTACACCTTGACAATGGAAACACTTTCCCTTGTCTTGCTCTTCCCTCACATGTACCTTGCCTCTATTCTTGGCTATGCCACCCATAGGCTTGACAACACTTGTCTTGCCTTTCTTTTTCTTATTGCTTTTCTTCTTAGTCTTACTAGAAGATACAATAAGAGCAACCTCTCTCCCTTTGTTGCCTTGGATAGCCTTTTGGGCCGTCACTAGCATGTTCATAAGCTCCGCAAGAGTACACTCTATTTTGTTCATGTGGAAGTTTGCAATGGTTTGCCCAAATGATTCGGGAAGTGATTGTAGGATCAAATCCATTTGGAGATGGAAATCCATAGTGAAGTCTAGACTCTCTAGCTCCTCCATTGATCTAATCATGGAGTTCACATGGATTCCCACATCCTCACCTTCCTTCATCTTAGCATGAAATAACCGCTTTGATATCTCATATCTAGCGGTCCTACTTTTTTGACCAAATAACTCTTGAAGGTGAAGTAGGATTTCTTTTGCATTAGTGTACTTCTCATGATGCCGATGGATTTTGGTACTCATGGAAGCCCACATTATGCATCGTGCTTGCAAATCATCATCATTCCATTTATCTATAGTGATTTGTTCCTCTTGGGATGCATTATTGGGAAGAGGTCCGGGTGGTGATTGATTCAATACATATAGGATCTTTTCGGAAGCTAAAACAACTTTTAGATTCCTAAGCCAATCAATAAAGTTAGGACCCGTGAGCTTATGTTGGTCGAGTATGACGGATAGTGGGTTTGAAGGTCTCATATTATCAATTTCTGTAAAGGTAACAAGATTAATTAGTATAATGACATATTACTATTAGAAATGGTCTTTAATCATAACAGTCTCCCACTAACTTGTCGAATCCTACACTTACAAGTAGGAAACGGAAATCCCTTGTTGGATGGATTCCTAGTGAGTGATGGAGTTCTTAATGATCACTAACATCCCTCAAGTACACATTGCCATTCTTGGAATTTTAGTACTCATTAAGTAGGCAACTCTTGCCATCACATCTCATGTGAGGTTCCATTAATCCGGCTCCTAATGTTACAGACCTTAGGTACACATTACCATTCTTGGCCCTTGGCATTAGTTAGGTCTTCACCATTGGATCAGTGAATGTATAGACTTGAACACTACACACCTCAGGTACGCCTATTTGCCATTCTTGGCACATAGTGTGTCTATACACCCACAACATCTCATGCTTAA
>CATIWK010098959.1:0-12833 GCA_949634005.1 Mallotus japonicus
AAAGAAGAAAAAAATACACGGAAAATAAAAAAAATTAGGAGAATGAAACGAGGCTGAGAGAAAAAAAAATGAGGAAGAACAAGAAGAAAGAAAAAGAAGAAGCTCTGTATGATGAGTATGAGAGGTGATGGTAGCTATTGAATATAAAGAGCAATAATGTGAGAAAAATTATTGAAGTTTTCTGTATAATAGTCATTCATACGTCTATCAATATCAGAAATTCAGTTCTATAATTGCATGGTTTCAAATTTTTTTTTTTTATATTTCTGACAAAACTGGCGGACATCATCAATTGTTCACCACTATTCCTTACCTGTGGCATGTAGGCTGGTTAGTCTAAGCTCAAGCTTAGACAAGAAGACTCAAAGTCTTCCTGAATTTTGCAGACAGCCCGTGAGCATGAACAGCATCTGTGTTTTTTTTTTTTAACTAATGTCCGCCAATTCATCTGATTTTTTTTCACTGAACTGGCGGACATCTTTATTTGTATGTCCTTTTGCTTTTTTTTGAACTACTTGCTTTTTTTTTTTCACTATGTCTAATGTCTGTCCTTTTGCTTGTTTATCTTAATTTGAAGTATCTCCTTTCTGCAATTTTTTTTTCACTATGTAACTGGCGGACATCTGAAATTACTTTTTTTTTTCACTATGTCTGCCAGTTTAACTGGCAAACATTTGAAATTTTTTTTTCAAAATGTCCGCCAGTTATGGCAGGTTTTTTTTTTCAGAAATAACTTGTCCTCTAGTATTTCTGCCACTTAATGTGGCGGAATAGTAGTCTGACCTTTTTTTTTTATTTTTGAATTAACTTTTTACCCTAAAGTTAGAAATTTTTTGAAAACCACCCTAAATTGGGAAATAAAATTTATTTTCACCCCAAAGAGGTAAAAAGCCTGAGAGAGAGAGGGAAAAGGAAATAGAAAAGGATTTAAAAGGTTTTTTTTTTCAGGTGTAAAGGAGGTCCACGTCAGATGCCACCTATGCAGCCACGTTAGCCAGTTAAACGGCGTTAAGGGCTTTGGCACACTGTTGTTAACGGAAAAATCCACGAGGTAGTATTTTGTCAGTGAAAATTTCATAGAACTAAGTTTGCAAAATGCTTAAACCATAGGGTACCGAATTGCACTTATCCTTTTTTTTTTAAATACTGAACTTTGGCAACCATTTAAAAATTAACGGAATAATCTAAGTTTTTTACCGAAAGTGAATAGTCATTTTTTTTTGCCAATAAAGCAAATAGTTTAAGTTGAGCAAAATATTAAGCTCTAAAAAATTCTACCTAATATGTACAATTGTAATCATATATATAATATGATATATATAATATAATAAAATAATGCATAAATAATATAATTATATATAAACACATCATGCAAAAGCTGAAAATGGATTAAAGCTCTTTATAGCCTTCAATAATTCATTCAAGAATTAAAAACATATCTCCATACTTCCATTATTGAGATTTGACAAGCCATGAGCTTGAAATCAAGTCATGATAACATTTAAAGAAAACACAAACATAGTAGCAATAATTCCTGCATCTAAAAATCAACAACAATCAAAATAACTTAATTAGTTGTGGTTTTCAAGTTTAAATTTGCAAACATAGATAGGAAAAGGAAAAAAAAAATCATTTTACATCTCATTTGTTTACACCATTAAAATCAAGTGTAACCTATATATATATATATACACACACATACATACACATAGTCTTATATATAAAATCAGTTTTCTATTTAATTGGATATTTTTAGAGATAGACTAAAATAATTTATCGAAAAAATTAATTTAATTTTTGGTAGGAAATAAATTATTTAATTGGATATTGAAGACAAACTCTAACATAATTTTTAGATAAATATTAAATAATAATTTGACTTTTAATTGGGAATGAATTGTATTATGGTTTAAAATAGGATTTTTAGGAGTAGAATATGAGTTTTTTTATAATATTTTTTACATAAAAATGTTATGAATTTTAATAAATTAATACATAAGTATTTAGAAGTGAATGTGGAATTAAATAGAAAACTGATTTTATATATAATACTATGTATTCATTTATGATATACATATATAAACGGTGTAAGAGAATCACTGTTATTGGGTTGATAAGAGGATGGGATATATATATATGATCCGAACCCAAAAGACACGTGATCGGCACTAGGGAATGAGAAAACGTAAAGCTTCTGGAACTTTGTAGTAAGCCTAAGGAATTTATTACATAAATAAATCTAAATTTAAAATTCTAAGGAAAATCCGACAGAGTTTCCCCTGTACTGGGACAAAACCAAAACCTGAAAAAGAGTAAATACACTCTCAATAACATATAAACTCAACCACCACAACTCCAATATCATCAAATCACCAACATCTCAATTCAAGTATATAAAAATACACATTTCAACGCAATACAAATACATAACAACAATTCCTCCAATACTACTGGGGCATCTAGAATAGCTACAAATCATTCCACAAATATTAATAACATTACAAAGACCTACATAATACCGCCGGTGAAGAGTGAGTCCGGCATAGAGGAGGTGAACTAATTGAAGACTCCTAGATTGCTGGAAAAAATAGTTGAGGGAAGTCAGACCTCGTTGAGTAAGCTAATATAGAGAAATATATATTAGTTTGAAAACCTTCTTTTATTAAAACATTTATTACAAATATTTATTATAAAATTTCATTTAAAGAAAATCATTAATTTATCAAATAAATATATATATATATATATATATATATATATATATATATATATATATATATATATCTTTTAAAAAAATGTGGACATATTTAAATAAACCAAATATTCATTTGGTAATAACTTAAAAACATAACTTCCAAATATCATTTACTTAAACAAATATATAATGAAAGATAAAATAATAAAATAATATCAATAAATAACTTTAGTGGAAATTATTGGTAGAACCCTAAACCATAATTCTAAAAAGCCATTTTGCTCACTTATTTACCCAATGACTACCGGTTCCCGAGAGCTAAGCTTCAACCGAGCTACCAATCCCAGTAATATTTACCCATAATCCATACATATCGTCCGAGAGCTAAGTATCAACCGAGCTTCAGAATTAATTTTCTCAATAAGGGCCCGACTCTAAAATTATTACTTGTGTGCACACGGTCCTGATGACACCCATCAGGTAGCCCGTTCTACCAGTCTTTCCAAAAATTATTTATCATATGTAAAAGCATAATAAATTCTCGAAAAAATCAATACTGGAAATAAAATATTTTTATTTTATTATCCACAATATCAATAACATTACTAATTAAATATAAAATCAGCATCACTAATATATTACATCAACAATATGGGTATTTAAATATTAAAAATATAAATTTTTTAATTAAAAATACTCTTTAAATATAATTAACCACCATATACTTTATACGCAAATCTAACACACATTTCAATATATTAACTTACAGGAGAAGCGAGCAAGCTGACGTGCCCTTTTCTATCTATTACCCGATGTCTCTACTCCGGTACACTCTATAAATTATATATATATATATATATATATATATCAAATAAACTCCTAATAACTCCCACAAATTCTAAAATTTTATAAAAATGATGGAATCATGTATATATATATATAGACGTTGAGGTTAAATTGAGTTGTTTTGGGTGGATGTTGGTTGATGGTTGTTTTATGGTTGATTGGTGGTTGTTTGGTTGTTGAGTTGATGGTGGTTGTTTTGTGTTGATTTGGTTGTTTAGTGGATGGAGGTTGCTTGAGGTTGCTTTGGGTTGTAAGGTTGTTAAGGGTGTGTAGTAGTTAAGTTGTTTTGTAGTTGAGTTGTTTTGTAGTTGTTTTGCGTTCATTTTTTAGTTGTTGGTTGCTGGGCATAGGAAGTTGCTTAAGGTTGTTTTGAGTTGCTAGTAGTATATGGTTGCTCAAATGGATTTAGATTGCTTTTGGTTGTTGAGAATAAGACAAAAATAAATGAATATAAATAGAGTTTCGGGGCTGCAATGAGAGGGAAGAGCTGTGATTTGGCAAATATTCATTTTAGTCCCTGATTTTTTTTCTCTTATTTGTTAACCATTCAAACGAGCTTTGATCGACCTAAAATTTTAATCATAAATATTTCTCTATGTCCTCTATGCATTAGTGGGATCTGTTTCTTCATATAAGGCTCAAAAAAATTTAATTCTAATTTCGAAAATTTTAGCTCAAGTTGCGAACATTAGAAAATTTATCTCGTGGCCGATCAATGAAAGCTACCATCGACAGCTTGTTCCTTATCATCTCAAAAGTCCATAGACACCAGCCTTGCATCCGATCTCAGCCAGTAGAATATTCTGTGAATTTTTTGGTAATTTTCTTTTTATTTTTTGATCTCCTTATTCTGTAAGAAATTTGGTGTATTTGAGGCTATATTTGTGTTCTATTAATTGTTGAAAGCACATTGATTTGGCTAGATGTTGTGTGTGGTCCCACCAGAATTCCGGCGATAAATAGTAACTAACCCAAAAAATTCTGAAATTATTTTTAATAAATAGTATAAATTATGTTGATCAATTTTCGTAACTGGAGTTAGGTCCAATTCCTTACGGAGTTTGAATAAAAATTCTGGAATGGTTATGGAGGAAATTATCTATTTCCATATAAATTAGTTTAATTCAGTGGAAATATTCTTTGAGCCTCAAAATTAATCATTCTAGTGTTTTTAAGGTTATTTTGATCATTTCTTGATTTTTATAATTTTTCTAATATTTTTAAGGAGTTTATTTAAAACTATTTATTAAATAAATATTTTGATTACTTAGAGAGATAGGGAGCTAGAGGTGCAGAGCATAGGCAATCGAGAACTCGTCAGCCAACACATGGGATTGTGAGTTAATTTTATAAAATATTTGTTGAAATTATGCATAAACTAGGTATTTTTATGCCATAAAATATGATATCACAAAGTTGAATATTTTAATTATTCGGATAAATATGCATAATTATTTATTTATTTATCTTATTCTTTGATAAGAAATTTGAGAAGATGCCTTAGTTGGTTTTATTTTATTATATTTTATTTGTCAATAAAGTAAATAATATTTTGGAGAAAATGGTAGAACGTGCTATATGATGGGTGTCACCAGGACCACATACACACTAGTTAAATCTTAGGTATGATGTGTATTGGTTATTGGCTCGGTGGAGCTTTTTCTCTTAGGCACTATGTGGATTGAACTCAATGGAGCTTGTTCTCTCAAGCAGTTTTTGGATCGAGCTTGGTGGAGCATGTTCTCTCGAGCCAGAGTTGAGATGGACCTCGGTTGAGCTTGTTCTCTTAGGGCAACAATAGAAAATTGAGGTTTAGGGTTCTACCATAATTTCCTCTAATGATTTTAATTCATATGATTTTTGTACGAGAAATATTGTATTAAAGTGATTTATAAATTTTGGAAAGGTATTTATATAAAAATAATTTTTAATGAAGTAAAGGATTTTAAATATTCATTTTATTTTATTTGAAGGTTTTACATAACTATTTTAAAACGAACATAAATTTTTTAATATTAATTCACTCAGTGAGATTTGATTCCCCTCAATCTATTTTTCCAAGACCTCATAGGCAGTCTGGTAGTTATCATTGTCTGCACTAGATTTCTTCTTCTTCAGCTATCATATGTAGGTTTATTTGACATATGTATTGTGTATTTAAATTTTAGACAACGCAGTAGTTAAACGGCTTGTTTAACTTGTACTTGTGATATGATATTTTTAAAGACTATCTTGTTGATTGTGGAGTTATTGTGAAGTGGTATTGATTGGGAAATATATTGGAAGTGTGCTATTTGCATTTTTCAGGTTTTGATTTTATCCCGGTATAGAGGAAACTCTGCTGGATTTTCTTAAAATTTTAAAATTGGTTAATTTTATTGTGAAAATTTTCTTAAAGCTTACTACGGGCTTCGAAAGTATCACGCTTTCTCATTCCCCAGTGCTGGTCACGTGCCCTTGGGGTTCGAATAGTGACATTTGCTATCCAGTGTGTATAATACACGTTTGATTAACAATTTGAAATAATAAATAACAATATAAAACTACAAAATTCAGTCTCTATTTGTTTATGAGAAATCTCTAATTTTTACTTCTCTTATAGGTTGCTCTCTGTGTCATTGGATGGTGAGTATCATTTTATGGGATCTCGCTGCTAATGTCTCTGCTATCTGTTTTTTTGGTTATGCTAAAGGTTTTTTTTTTTTGTTGCTTTATCAATTGATAACCGTTAGATTGTGTGGGATTTTTGTGACTGCAGATTATTAAGTTGTGAAATAGACTTGATGAATTTGTATATTGTTCAAGATGGTTTATAGGTAAGTTGTGATAGGTTTAGCCTTAACAAGTTGTAGTTGGCCATAGATCGAAATAGGTATCTGTATGCTAGTGCAAGAAAAGATGTGATTTCTTTAAGGGCTCTTTTAAATGTACAAATGTTTGTATCTATATAAATGAAATTAGATTCATTGGATTAATCTTTATTTAATTACAACCATTGATTATTCTTGTGTATCAGTACCTATAAAATATATTAATGGAAATAATTAAATAAATATTAATCTAACAGTCATAATTTCATTTATATAGATACAAATATTTGCACTATAGAAAAATGGTTGTATAATTTGGATGTACGAGTTTTTTTTAATAACATGAGTTGTTTAATTTTTTTCTTAAGCAACAAGAACTGTTTATTCATGCTTTGTATTTTAGTCCTAATAGGCATTGGTTATAGAATAGCATTAAAATTTGGAATATGGTGAATAAGATCATCGTTAAAGTTATTAAAGTTTGACCTTAAAGTTGATGTTGAAAATTTTAATGGTTTCATAGCTGCTAGTGTCACACCCGTACCCTTACTTTAAGTATATTTGCATTCATTATGCATTGCATTTACATACAATGTATTAATTTAATTTAAGTATAAGTTAGTGATACCCCATAATCAGTATCCTATTCTAATAAGGATTACTTAATTAGGAAGAAAGCTCAATTAGGAATATTACTCTACAAAGGAAGTCTCTTCTCTCCCGAACAAGCCAAATCCTACAAGTATTAGGAATCCTATTCCTAAGAGGTTTGAGTCAATCCTTCTTTATATATACATCTCATCATATGGGGGAGAGATCATTCATTCTCATTCATCTTCTCACATTCTCATATTTTACATCATCCAATCATTCCATCATCACCTCATTCATCTAACATCATTCTACTTTATTCTACTCTATTTGCTTTATTATTATTTATCCATATAATTACTGACTTAATTTTCGGAGTGTTTATGGGGGAAACCCCACCCTTCACCCGGCTTCCTCATCGATACAGGTTCCACAAGGCAAGGATACAATTCGGAGTTATCAAATGGCGCCGTCTGTGGGAACCTAGCTCGTTTTATTTTGCTTCAAAATAATATAACCAAGAGCTGAGCGTAACAAAAAGAAAATTCCGAGTTAAAGTTTGTTTGCTTGGAACCTAGCTTGATAACTTGTACATGCAAGAAGTCAAATCCAAGAATTAAAAGAAGAAAAAAAAAACTATCGCCACGAGTTGAAGACCATTAAAGGCATGCCTTGGAATTACAAAATATCATCATGCATGATTGTTACAATATTCAAAGATGCAATAAATCAGTTGTTGGACAATCTACATATATCTGAAAGCTTTTGGCTCAGTAAAGAGGCACAAGCTTGTTAGTAAAAAGCTGGGTTCCTCCTCACCTAAGGCTGACCATGTGGATGTAGTATTAGAGTCGATCCTGAGGACATAAAATTAGCCCACCAAACATCAAGCACGGAGCACTTGGCATCGAAGCTTAGATTTAATGAAACATCCATAAGATTGCTCATGCGAGCTCAATGCCAGCAGGAGGCTCGTTAAGATTTGGGCCTTACAAATTAGTGAAGAACAGAAAGTAGCTATAGGTGTAAAAAGGACAAAAAAAGGGATATTCTTGAGCTAGGGAAAATAATGAATCGATGGTGGTGTATTGAAGTCTGGTCAAACGAGCTTAACATCAACAACAATGATATCCTTATTCTCTTTGATAAGAGAAACATGGGAGTATGGCAATGAGGTGATTCGACTCAGATGTTTTCAAGCTTGGCATTTAGCAATTTTGTCATTGAGCAAAAGATTTAATAACATAACAAAGAGCTTAAACACGTGAAGCCCTACCAAGACATTTTTGCCATGGGTTGTCGCTCTCTCTTGACGAGCTCGTATTTGCTATAATGGAAGAAAGGTCGTTCATAAAATCAGCACCATCTTCCAACACTGCACAAACAGAATTACAAAATAATCATTTTGCAACCACTAAAAAGCAGGCTCATTCTATTTAACAAAAACGGAAAGATATTAGAACTCCAAAAATAGAAGGTCCTTGTCTTTAAGGTGTGGACAGGTTTCAGAGGTTACAGCCATGTAAGGAGAGAGATCTTGGAAGAAGGGTTTGACGAAATCTAGTTTTCAAATAGGACCTGGTCGCCACAGGAGTTGAATTCACCTATTTTTCGTAGATCATCATCATGCTTCATCATCACGGTATACACAACTAAACATAGACATTTGCAAATAAAACTAAGACCAAGTACCGATGAAGACAACGGAGAAAAAAGATTTAAACTAGAATGGTTCTCGTATCAAAAGCTACCACTGAGCATCAAGCATTGTAAGCAAAGAGATAGTCGAACATCTGACTCTGAGCATCGAAGAATTTGGACAACTCAGCCAAAATCATATTTCTTTTATAGCAAGATCAACTCAAGCAACGTTGGGATATACATTATTGGGACAAGGCATATCGCAACAGTACAAGTCTGCTTCTTCTCCAAAACTATTCAATGTCAGATGTTGGAGCTTCTAATATTAAGGTGAAACGTAACTATATACATGTTCCGAGCCACCAAGGAATAGTCATTACACTGCTGCTGATGAATCTATATATGAGAATAAAGCAATTACTTGAAGGCGTTACATTAGCTGAGCTTTGCCTTTCTCCACCATCATGACATCCAACAACATTCTCAAATCAAGGAAGTTCCGAAAAGCTAGGATGAACATCCTTTTCAACCACTCACTAGCTTCATTATCAATGCGAGGAAGAAACGAAAATTTGATCTTCAACAGAACCTGCAGCTCAAAAAAAAAAAAAAAGGCAGCAGGAGACGCACTGTTAGGAAAATCAGAGGAAGGAAAGCAAATAATATAAGAGAAGCAAAAAATAAATTGCAGGCAAATCTCACTGCATGTTTTTATTGCTTGTTCACGTACATATTTATAGTGTAAAAAAATACATAATAACTCATAACAATACATAACAAATACACTTAATTAAGAAGCTTTAATTTTGGTAAAGTTATTCTTCACCATGCATATCAATCAACTATACGTAACATAATTTTTTTTTGTTTTACCAAAATTATGCTTCACCATACAAACAAATATATTTAAAAAACTTCTAGAACAGCTCTTGACAGTAATTTAGTTACTGTCATCACTCTTCCTTGATGTAAGAGCTGTTGCAAACTCCTAACTTTTCTCTTATAGCTTCAAATCTTGACTTCTGCAATCCTTTGGTGAAAATGTCAGCTAACTGATCCTTAGCATCACAATGCATTAACTGAACCTCCTCTTCTTATTCAGCCTCTCTAATAGCATGAAATTTAATCTTAATATGCTTAGTTTTTCCATAGAAAACTGGATTTTTCACCATAGCAATAGCTGACTTATTGTCGCATAGAATAATTGTTGGTTTAGATTGCTTGAACATTAAATCTTCAAGAATTTTCCTGATCCACAAAACCTGGTTGACAGTAGTTGAGGTAGCAATGTACTCAGCTTCTGCTATTGACTGAGCTACACTACTTTATTTTTTTGAACTCTAGCAAAACACACCAGAACCAAATGTGAAACAATAGCCTGAGGTGCTCTTCATATCATTTTGAGATCCTGCCCTGTCACTATCAGTGAAACCTACAAGATCGAAGGTTATAGACTTTCTGTAGAAGATCCCAAAATCAATGATACTCTGAATGTACCTTAAAACCCTTTTAGCAGCTTTGAAATGCAATTCTATAGGTGAATGCATAAATCTTGACAGCACACTAGTTGCAAACATAATGTATGGTCTAATTCCACATAGATACAATAGACACCCAACTAAGCTCTGTAGATTGATGTATCAAAAGGACTAGAACCATCTTCTTTCTTCAACTTTTCTCCTTGGACAGCAGGTGTGCTCACAAACTTGCTATTTTCAATTTCAAACTTCTTAAGAATTTCACCAGCATACTTCTTCTGAGAAATGAAAATTCCCTTTGAAGTTTGCTTAATCTCCATGCCAAGAAAGTAAGACATCTCACCAAGATCATTCATTTCAAAAACCTCCTTATCTGCATTTTAAATTGCCTCACAACATTATCATTACTTCCAGTCACTAAAATGTCATCTACATAAATAGAAACTATTAAAATCTCTTGATTTGCATGCTTCACATATAAAGTTACTTCATTATAGCTTCTCATAAACCCCAACTTCAACAGATAATCATCAATTCTGGAATACCAGGCTCTTGGGGACTGTTTCAAGCCATAAAGTGCTTTATTTAGCAAAAACACTTTATCAGGCTTATCTTTGCTGATAAACCCTTCTGGCTGCTCAATGTAAATCTCCTCTTTTAAAACTCCATTCAAGAAGGCTGACTTTACATCCATCTAAAATACTTTCCATCCTTTTTGAGCTGAGATAGCTAAAAGCAATCTAATTGTGTCAAATCTTGCTACACGTACAAATGTCTCAGTAAAATCTATTCCAGTTTGCTGAGCATACCCTTTCACTACCAATCTTGCTTTATGCTTGTTGATGGAGCCATCTGCATTGTACTTAAACTTGAACACCCACTTTACTCCAATTACATTCTTGTTGCAAGGTCTGTCTATAAGCTTCCAAGTTTCATCCTTATAGATCATCTTCAACTCCTCCTTCATAGCTGCTCTCCATTCAGGATGCTTCAAAGCTGTGTCAACATCTTAAGGTTCAAACAATGCCATATTGCACCTGTTGTATATGTCTTGAAGTGTTCTGGTTCCTCTGACAGTAATCTCATCATTTGATCATTCACCTTCTGATGTTGCATCTTGTTCTTGGAGAATATCTCCAAAATTGGATACCTATTGAAAGGAACTTGGTTTACCTTGTTCCCAATTCCAAGCAGCATTTTCATCAACCATCACACTTCTACTAACATACACCTGCTGAGTTATAGGATTTAAAATTCTATAACCTTTAGAGGAACTGCTGTACCATATAAATACTCCAACATCAGCTCTCTTATCAAGCTTATCTCTCTTGGCTTGAGGAAGAAGAGAAGAACAGAGACTGCCAAATACTTTGAGATGAGCAACATATGCTTTAACTCCAAACCAAGCCTCATAAGGAGTTTTGTCATTTAAAGCTTTGGTAGGAAGCCTATTTTGCAAATAAACTGTTGTATTTACTGCTTCTGGCCACAATTGCTTTGGCATTTCCTTCTCAAACAGTAAGCATCTTGACATGTTCATAACTGACCTATTTTTCCTTTCACTTACACCATTTTGTTAGGGTGTATAAGTGACTGTTAATTGATGATGGATGCCTAACTTCTGTAAAAAAGCTTCAAATTCATGAGATATGTACTCTGTGCCATTATCAGACTTTAAGGTCTTGATCAACTTGGCACTGTGATTCTCCACCACTGCTTTAAATTTTTAAAACATAGTGAACACCTTTGATTTTTGTTGAAGAAAATAAACCCAGCAAAACCTGGTATAATCATCAATAAAGAGAAGAAAATATTTACTTCCACTATATGAAGCAACACTCATAGGTCCACATACATTTATATGAACCAGCTGTAACTTTTCATTAGCTCTCCAAGCTTGATTAACAGGAAATGACATCTGACTTAATTTTCCAAATTGACAGACATCACACATAGTAATGTTCTCCTGTACAGAAGGCATATCAACCACCATGCTTTTGCTTTGAAGAAGCTTCATAGAAGAATAACTTGTATGACCAAGCCTTTTATGCCAAAGAACATTTTCATCTTCTACAGTAGTGAGAGCTTGAATTTTTGTTTGATCTCATTCAAAAGAAAAACTTCTATTTCTCATTTTGATAGAAAAAAAGTTTAACACCATCTGGATAAAAAACTTCACACCTTTTTTTTTTAAAAAACAAATTGTAGTTCTTATCAAGCAATTGACCAACGCTTAGCAAATTGTATGTGATTTCAGGTACAAATAAAACATCTGTAATCAACTTTGTACCTGAACGTGTTTGCACCAACACAAAGCCCTTCCCTTTGACATCAACTAATATGCCATCTCTAATCCTCACTTTGGAACAATAATTCTTATCCAAAGTCTTAAAGCTCTGCAATCTTGAAGTCATATGATGTGTGCATCCACTGTCAATGAGCCATTCATTAGGATTCTCAGCTGCTACTAAACATTCTTCAACAACAGTAGCAGTAAACAACTTCTCTTCTTGATCCTGAGTACCTTCATTGACTTGAGCTGGTTGTGCTTGAGGTTGTTCGTGTTTATTAGTTGGACAGAACCTCTCAATGTGTCCAAAATGTTTACAACCCCTACATTGAACTCCTGGTCTTCTCCAACAATAATCTTCACTATGATTAGTCTTTTTATAATAAGGACATGGTGGATACTTTGCTCTCCTTCTTCCTATATATCCCTGCTGATCTTTCTTCTCCTTTCTATTCTTTCCGTTAAAACTTCTTTTCCCATTG
>CATIWK010098993.1:0-10690 GCA_949634005.1 Mallotus japonicus
TAAAAATTTTCAATAGCCAAATAAGATGATATTTAATTCCCCTTCTATTCCCTTTCATTCCCCTTATTTTCCCCTCCATCCATGCATAATGTAAGTCTGGAGTAAAATTTTTTTAACAATAATTTTTTTAACACCAAAATTATAAATAAAAAATTATCAAAAATTTCTCACAAAATTAAGCAAAAAAATGAATGGAGATTTCTACATTCCACCACTTTATATCTACACTCTATCATTAATGTTTTTAAGGTGCAACCATATCATCATATTCAGAATTATGCATTTTCCCTATTTATAATTTCACTTCACTTTATATTTATATTAGGAATAATCACATCCTTACCTTCCAATAAAAATATTCTATTTTTATAAATTTATTTAATATTTGTAAAATATTTCTTTTAATTTTTTTATTTTATATTAATTTTTTTCAATACATGTAATATTTTTAGTATTATATCCTACCATTTTATTAAAAAATTTAATAAAAATTAAAACTAAACTTATCATAAAAAATGTTTATCATGTATAAACATTTAAAATGTTAATATAATTGAAAAATTAAAATAAATAATGCATAGCTAAATTAACAAAGAAATATAACTGTTTTTAGTTAAATATTAGCAATCTAAGTTGAACAATATTATCAATATAAGTTGAACACACTTTAAACTAACATAACAAATTAATAAAATTATAAATAATTTTTAGTGGTTATAATATAAAAACTATTAAATTAAAGTAAATTATTTGGATTCAAGTTACTAAATTTTAAACACGTTTAAATAATCAAATGTTTTTTTTAAGCTAATGTTGCTTGTTGTGAAAAATACATTTTTCATAATTAAATACTAAAACATAATCATTTTAAATTAAGAGTAATTTTAAATGACAATAAAATTAGAGCCAAGTGCAAATATTAACAAGAGAAGAAATCTCTACCAAAAAAATTAATGTTATTATAAATTTTTTTTTTTTAAAAAAAGCTAAAAGTCGGGACAAGAATTAATCTGTTTATTTATTCATTGGTATTCCCTTTCATATTATCTTGTCCGAAAACTTTATTAAAGTTCAACTGCACGCAAATAGCTGGACAGAAATACTAACAATTTGCAAGTTTATGTTCTTCAAAATTGATTAAAAAAAAAAAAAAAAATCTTTATTCCTATTTTTTACTACGTAATTTGTTACAAGCAATTGTGAACCTAATGTTATAAGAACCTTCTTTTTCCTTAGCAACATATGTAGCATGGAACATTTGCTTCAATAATTTCAATATTAAGAAACGCTGTATCAGCTCCCTTTCCAGGTTGAGCGCCAGATGAATGCAAAATTTCTGAGTTCTCCAGGAATCTATTCTTCAGCAAAGTCTCGCACTTCAAGCCAGAAAGAAGAAATGTAAGGATATTCAACAACCAAAATATCTGTTTCATCTCCCTGCAAATCATATGATCCTCAAATTCAGATAAAAAGGAAACAGGTCAATAATAAATTCCCATCTTAGTCAGTAACGGTTCAGCTATTTTTGCTCTTTTCAAGTACCATCTCCAATCACAGTGCAAATAATGGCAGGAAAAAGCTAAGAGGTTTGCCATGCTTGACCAATACGGTTATGCATTTTGTGGCTGGTTCCATCTTCCAAGTTGATCAAGTTTATTAGGACAACGATGATTAGCTCATTTCAGATCCTGAGCATCTAAACCAAAGTCAAGGCAAAGTCACATCCCTCAGATATAAGACCACCTTTTCAGGGTTTGCTGTCCATTTTGGTGCAACTATGTGTCTTGCATTGGCTGCACATATCTAGCCTAAACCTTCTTTTTGATCTTACTTCGTCTTGGCACTTCTTGTGAAAAGTTCAACACTGGACTGAACACAAGAAGTAGAGTTGGAAAACTATAATTAGCCAAAAGTTGACTACGGATCATATGGGCTTTATCAGCAATGCAAAAAAAAAAAAAAGTTGCCTTTCCAATTAAATTAGAGCATACATGGGTAGGGTGGTGAATAAATAAAAGTTGTTAAGATTGCCAGGCAAATTGGCTTTAAAGGAGAAAAACTTGATGGAAGCCGATAAATTATAGAGAATTATAAAGTGTCCATGGGAATAGGAACCATATCAAAATGCTCAAGGAATAGTGAAATCAAGGTAAATTAGGAATTAGAAAAGATTTTGTTTAGTAGATAACATACTTAAGACTACGGGAGGAATCAGGGTATGGAGAATCAGAAAATCAGAATTGCATGTTATATGCTCCTATGCAAAAATCATCTTCTGATGTATAACGAGGATAAATTACCATATAACAAGAAGCACTCTGATGCAATTGATGGAGTAACGAAGAGAGGAGCCAAGAACAACAACTGAGAAACAAGAACGATATCCTATGATTCCCAACTATGAACAAGATCAGTAATTCTTGCCCATGTTTTCAGACAACACTGTTAGTAAGATAATGATGAGGAGGAATGTGAGCGTGCAAAGGACTTTAGCACACAAAAATTGAAGTTGAAAACTTAAAATGTCAATGAAAAGGCTTGAAAATGGATCTCTGTGGAGTTTCATTTTGTATTACCAAATATAATTATCAGCACACCATGGGATAATAGACTGATTAGAATCTAAAGCTAAATTTCTAGTTATAGTGCTCGTTAATAGTTAAACAGTAAAGTTAACTAACAAAAAATGAGTCAAAACCAAAATGGGAGAATGCTAATAGAAACACTTTACCTTCATTCTGATGGCAGAAGTGCAATCTCAATCTCTTGGAGCGACTTTCCTTTTGTTTCCACCACATTCTTCTTCACAAAAAGGACTGCCAGCAAACAAAAGCTAGCAAATATTGTGTACAAGACTAGCGGACCGATTTGCTCCAGTAGACGTAGAAACAAGAGACCCACAAAAAAATTTATAACCTGTTATATAATACGAGGTCTTCTCAGCAACATGACAGTAAAATTCATAAGCTTGAGAAATTTAAATCAAGTGGATAAGAGGCAAAACCTAACCTAAAATTGGATCATGTAGATTATTGTTTAGCAAGTTTCCAGTTAACTTATACTGGACCTCACAGCAAAGAACTACTTACTTTCTCAGCAACAAAGGAGTTAAATTCACGAAGCTATAAAAATTCCTAGATTATCTCAAATTAGGAGTGTTAAAAATATCAATCATTTGCTATAATACCACTAAAATGTCAAAATTTTTTAGTCGAAGACATGGTTAGCTAATCAGAAAATCAGGTTTTTTTCCCCATCGGGAAAACATAACTAATTTCAATGACTTTGCTCTCAAAACAATGCTATCTGGAATGCAGATTCATACAAGCCTTATGACATACAGAATGGAAATACAATAGCAGAAGTCAACTTACATCAGCATGCATGATACATGAAAATGGGACTCTTTTAGTACAGATGCTGAAAAACAAAATGAAAGAGCTATAAAATATGCAACTGTCTTATTTTATCTGAGAGAATTACTAAAGTTGAGAGCTCCCTAATTTAAATTCCTTCTTAATCAACTGGTTCAGTAATCATACTCTTAATTTTATATGTTAAAAGTACAGATTCATTAATTAGTATTTTGAATAAATGACTGTTATATCGACATTTTTTTCCACAATTCAATCAGGGTACTGAGATCCACATTTGGGACAACAGATAACATATCATTGGTAAGCGAGACAGCAAATTATGGTTTGATCCAACAAGAGGGAAATGAGTAGCAGCATTCAGTGATATCTAAAACTCATTAGGTTTCACAAAGACTAGCAGAAAATTACCCAATGCACAGACATGCAAACAGCCATTGCCTTTGCCCTAATTCGACTTGGAAATATTTCTGACAGAAGAAGGCCGGGAACTGGACCAGCTCCAAGGGAAAATGTAAAGACAAACCTGTATCATCAATTTTACATTTTATATAACATCAAACTAAAAGCATTGTTGACAAAGAAAATCAAGAGCAGAAAGGCGTTTATGGTTAAACATTTCTGCCTGTTGATGTCTATCCAAAAGGCTAATTCCAATAGATTAACATATTCTTTGAACATTGTTATGTGCAGTGACCACATGTTAGAACAATCCATTCATTGAAGTAATTATTAACTCATGACACAAAAGAGACAGCTAATGATTTGAATAATGATCAAACTTTCGTGAGCTTGGTTGATATTTTATCTTCCCATTAAAAAAATCTACAAGTTGTAGTTTGACTACTTACATAAGCATGCCTCCAACAGATAAATATAATGCAGCAGTCCTAGGCACAGATGAACTAGCTGCAAAAGCTTGAAGGCCCATTGACACAGCCTGTAGAGCAGAATGCAAAAGGTTAGAAGGATCCAATATAATTTCAAGATTATGCTCAATGTAAGATCTGGATATGGCCATCATAAATTGCTGCTGTGAAATTATTTGGACCATTGTATTGCAGTTGCATAAGCAAACACAAAACTCCCAATTTAACAAGTTAAATTCTGTAACTTAAGTGCAGTTCTTTGAAAAATGAAAATACGTCATCCCCCTAATGCTCTTCCAATATGATTAATGTTTTGTAAGAAAATTCTTGTTAGTTCTGGACCTGTTTTGTTTTCTGTTAAACATAATCACAGGAAGAGCTAATTATATGATTCAATTTGATAACTATATTTTTCCAGACATTTTCAAATGGAATGATCAGTTATAGGATCCCAAGTTACAATATATCATTTTTTTTATGTAAATACAAGAATGCAGATCTGAGTCTTAAGAATATCTGCTTTAGAAAATGCTGCAGGATAGAACCATGTCCTTCATCTCCATCCCCATTCACCACCTTAGCATCTTATATCTTAACTAAACAGTAACCTTATTAGAAAACTAAACCATGTTTCCTTTTGAACAGAACCAAACTATGGTTTTAGCAGTAAATGCATTTGTTTTAGCATAAAATTTACTCCTAATTATCAACAGACAAAACCACAACCAAAAAAGAAGAGTTTAGACTTTATCTTACCATTCCAGAAAAACTCCCAATAAGCAGCACCTTTCTTCCCAGTTTATCCATCAATAGCATAGCAATTATTGAACCTGATGAGATAAAGCAATCAGAAGAAAGAGTAAAAGTGCAGTAGACATATAAAATAAGTGAATTTAAGCCATCTCCATACCCAGTAAATTGCAAATTCCAACACATGTATTTGCAATGTCTGAAGGAACACCAGCACTTTTGAAGACAGTTGATGAGAAATAGAAAATAGCATTTATGCCTGATAGCTGCTGGAAGACATAAAGCGCAGACCCAATGAAAACCACTGCAAATATGGAAGTCAGGAGTAATTATGTGCAAGGATACCAAGCTGTAAATTCAATAACAAATAAAAGAACTTGAATACCTTTAAAATGGCGACCATAGAGCAACTCTGATAACTTAACTTTTTCTGCTTCATCTCCTCTTTCTGACTTGGATAAATCAGCCATAGCCAATTTGACATGTGGTCCTCCCAAAAGCTTTTCAAATTCAGCTTCAGCTTCTGCACCTCTTCCCTTCTGAATCAATTTCAGAAAACCTGTTAGCATTACTTCAATAAAAATTACCTTCCCTCCCAATGACGACTACATGAGTCAGACTCAAAATCAACTTACTCAAAAATTATGCTTGTGTAAAAATATTCATCAATTTGTTGAGCAGAGTCTCCTCCCAAAAAATGGAAAGAGGGAATAAAAATATTATCACAATAATTTATGATATATATTGAACTGATGGATCTCCTAATCATTTTCATAAAATTGAACTGAGATATGATTATATTTGGGAAACCTGACTTCAAATAATTGTCCAAATAAATAACTATGTACTTTGAAAACTTTGGCCATTAGAATGTGAGCCAGTGCATTGTTATCATTTAAGCATCTCTTTGATAATGAAGCAGATAGCAAAAAAGGCACTATTTGTGACAATAAGGAGAGAGAAGATAACCTTTAAAAGCCAATGGGGACTCTCAGCACAGAACTCCATGAAAAGTGCAAGGGCTGCAGCAGGAATTATAGACACCCAAAAACAAATGCGCCACCTGCATAAAATAGTTATTGATTTAATATTCATTCAGAATCAATGTATCTCAACAACTACGGATTGAACATTTGTAATCTCCTATAAAACACATCTTACCAACCGACAGATTCCTTGGCTGGAATCCCAATAAACAAAGCCCCCATAAGTCCAAAACATGTTGCAATTTGTATAAAGCTACCATATGTGCCCCTTACATGAGCTGGAGAAACCTGCTTGTTGATGATAAATAACAAGTAGATCAATGGAAAGAGGAGAGAATAGAGAAGAAAAAAACAAAGAGAATGAGACCTGGGAGTTTGATGGCAACACAAGAAACAAAACTGAATTATTATTGCTTATACCTCTGCCACATAAAGAGCTGCAACAGGTGGGCCAATACCCATCCCAATTCCAACAAACAATCTCCCTAGGAGCATACCCCACAGATCCTTAGTTGATGCACTGCATTTTTATATTTGTATGGTTCCAAAAGCAAAGAGAGGAAACAAATTGATAATTAGATAGCGAGAGATATGCAGGAATATATGAACTGTGAAGCAAAGAATTAGTATGAAGTGTTGAAGCAAGATGAAGAACGGGAAAAAAAAACCCAACTACAGCCTGATGAAGTATTCCTTCAGCTTTCTTCATACTTCCAATCATCAAAAGTAAAAGAAAATTTAAGACACGAAAGCATAAACAGTGGATGCTTAGAGCATGAACAAATGACTGACTATCGTCTAAAAGTCTCATTTGGCATACCTGATTCAAACAAAACCCATAAAAAGAACGGGAAAGGAGTTATAGATGGCAAAGAAAGCCCATTTTAATAAAAGAAAATATATAAATCTTTGAGTAGAATTTCTTGTCAACCAAGAGTTTTCTGTGTTAACTGAAAAACCTCCTAATATGCTCCAAAAGTGCCAATTGAACATCCTCAAAACAAGACCAATAAGTATCATTTTGGGTAGATAAAAATGCAAGCCAAAAAGCAAATACCTCATTGAAGCCCCGATTATCATTGGCAAAGCAGACAGCTGGAATGCTCTGCGTCGCCCAACTCCATCCGCAATCCAACCACTAAGAACAGATCCAACAAAAGCACCCCCAAGGCATGTACTAACTACTAAGCCTGCATTTGATTCAAAATAGCACATTAGAACAATCCTTAAAGAAAAACACCAAAGTAAATAGAGAGTCGATTATAGATGTACCTTCAGCCATCGTATCCCCATGAAAGCCAATGTCTTCTGAGATACTTTCTAGTGTTTCATTAACTACACTACACTAATAAATGAAACTCTGAGAATCTAACTTTTGAGAAATCAGCAAACATGAAATGGGAGAAAATGAAGATTGAGTTTAAAGAGGGCATACCCAAGATGGTAACCAAACAAGAACGAAGAAAGAGTTGACATCAGTATATGCAATAGAGAATGTTTCCAGGAAGGGTTTCCAATATCTTTGGCAGTTCCATTCAGCAAATGTACTAGAGCACACACCAGAAATCAGACAAACTGTTAGCAATAGCATCATCCATAGTTATGAGAACTATACACTCAGAAAAAAAACTACTCAATGTTTACACCTTTTTGTCATCACATGTAAAAAAGTGAAGAAAGAGAGATTGAATTAGTTTATGCCTTTATGGAAATCAAAAAATGCTATTTTGTACAATGTGAAACTAACTTCACAACTTGTGAATATTAATTAGCACAATGAAATGCTTGCTGTGCTAATCAGTGGTGGTAATTCACTAATTTGTTGTGAAGAGAGCAAAAGTGACTAGTCAATCAGAGTTTTTTCTCAATATTTATATGCAACAAAATTTCCCACTAAGCTACTAACCCACTAGTCGAGTACCAGCACCACAATGCAGCAAAAATATAAAATCTCTTTTTTAATTTTAATGCTTTCACAATTTTGTTAAATTTGTCAACTCATATCACAGTCTTTAACAAGAGAGTACAATTAAATTAGTAATTAAAGTTTGAGACCCGAATTGATAAAATAAACGAGAAATGGGTGTCATTATTAGAGCAAAAAAAAAAAAAAAAAAACATCATATAGCAAAAAGAAGATCCTCATTCCAGGCAACTTCCTAATAAAGCATTAATACAAGTATTTAACAGCAGTATCTTAATGGACACAAGATACACAAACGGATTGCCACATCAAAAAGACAAAATAATAATAGAAATCAAATCTAACAAAGCCAAATTAAAAATTAAAAGAAAAAAACACCTGCAGTTTCATCTTTATCATAGGCATTGACAGAAGAAACACGTTTTTGCCTGGAGGATGCAACATCTGCAACATGACGACCTCTCATGGCGAACTTATAGAAACCTTCTCCAAATCTCACCACTGAGTTTTTAGCAACCAACTGTAAAATTGCAATTAAACAAACAGATCAGCTACCACTACAACCACTAACAACAATTAATTACGTAAAAAAAAAAAAAACTTTTCATTTTCAGATCTGATAGAACAAAAACAACAATTGATGCTAAACAAACAATGAGAATAAATAGCTGCTATTTCAACAATCATAATTCAAAAAAAAAAAATCACCATTTTTTTCCAAATAAACAGAAAATGAAGCTACATTTCTAATATATAGCATGCTGTAGCTATACGAACAGCTGGTGCGTCAAAATGGAGATATAGAAGGAAAGCGATTATTACCGATTGAAAGCGAAAACAGTGAGAGCTGATGCTGATGAAGAAGAAGAAATGGTGAACAGTGTACACAGTGGCTAAAATGCGCCTGTAGATTTATTGTTCACAGAAACTGAAAAGCGATGATAGTAACGCGCGAATGCGGTGGTGGTGATGGTGGTTAATGGTTGATGTTAATGGTTTAGTAGTAGTAGCAGTAGAGAGGAAGCAAAGCGAGATGGAGAGAGAGAAGAGGGCGAAGAAGGAGACGCTTGTGTACGTAACACCTGTCACCTTTGCGTTGGTAGTTGGTTGGTTTCTGTTTAGCGGAGAGTCGGATCTGGTGCTTTTGTCTGTATCAAACGCTTAGTTTTTGGATCATTTGATTGTAAAGTTATTTCATTTGCCAACACCTGGGCGAAAAAACCTAATGTAGTAATTCATTGGTCATATTAATGATGGGTAAACTCCAACTAGTAAAAGTAGATAATGGAATTTATTAACAGTAATGATGCAATAATGCATATGGTTAAAGAAAAATATTAATTAATCATATCAAAATATGAATTTGTGAGTTTTATGAAGATTTGTACAAAATTTTCAAAATTATTATAGGTTACATGTCAATATTCTTACAAGAAGAAGTTTGTTTCATAAAAATAAAGGTGAAACTCGAAATCAGAATATGTGATTCCGATTTCTAGTGTTCGTAGGGGAATGAATTTCATTAAATTTTTAAATGGGAATGGAAATAGATTTCTCATTAATGGAAATCACTCATTCATCTTATACGAGTCAAAATAATCTTTTATTCTCGTGAAATCAAGTCAAATTAATTATAAATTAGTCAAAATTTTAAATATTGTCACATATTTTTAAAATTTATGAAATACAATATTTTTTTAAGTAATGAAATAAAAAATATAAATTCATAATAATAATTATTTAATATTTTTAATATATAAATAATATTGATTTTGATTCCAATTCCCTTGTAAACCGAACATTTTGTTAAATTTTTCATTCAATTTCTGATTTCGATTTCAGAGTATGAACCGACCCCTAAGTTATTTGAATTTAATGTTAAAACGGTATAAAGATGATGCCTTAATTTAAAGTTTTAATGAGAGAACATTATTTTGTGTAAGCTATTATTTCAAAAAAATAATTAAAATTAGTTTTTTAAATTAAATTTAATGCATTTAGCTTACGTGAACGAAGCAACAATATTGCAGCTAAAATGCATAGCATTCAAATAACATCAGCTAAATAATTGAGAATTGTTCAGAAGGATATAGTATAGCTATTGAACCAAACCCTTCTTAATGAAGCAAAGAAAGAGAGCTCATAGAAACTAAAATGAGAATGCTTTCATAGAAGATGGACTCTTTTTTTCTTTAATAATACAGCTTGCTTCTCGAACGTAACCCACTTTATTAGCAATATTATTATAAGAATCGAAACATTTGTAGATGATAGTCTTGGTGCCACATGGCACCAATCATATGCTACCCATTTATTATTATTATTATTATTATTTTATTGATTTTATGCATTGCATAAAATTGCTGCTTGTTTGTTTGTGTATATTCTAATTTTTTTTTTTTGGAAATATGATTTCATAGAAACCAGAAAGAGACACCCTCTCATAGGGGAATACAATAAGCTCCACCATGGGTATAGGGAAGACAAAATAAATGGATGGAATAAACATCCATGAGAGAGAATACATGATCTGTAAACCCTATAAATGCTAACATGTAGCATACAAGCTCCTAAACAGCCATCATGGTTAGTAAACGCAAGAAAACATAAAAGCAAAAAGGAAATCAAAGTCACTACAGTTACTTGAATCAAGCAAGACAAGACAGAAGTAATTATAGTGACTCCCAAGCCATAACTGGCTTCATCATTCTACCCGAGCCTCATGAATGGCTAAAGGAGCATTAGGTGCTCCTTGGTTGGATAAGGCTTGCTGATTCTTTTGCAACT
>CATIWK010099033.1:0-15457 GCA_949634005.1 Mallotus japonicus
CTCCTCAGAGCTCTCTTCTTCTTTTTTTTCTCTGGTTTTTCCTCTTCTTTCTCTCAAAAATGAGCTCTAGCTCTCCAAAATCCAGCCCCTTCTTCTCTCTTCTCTCTTTTCCCCCTTTAACCCCCCATTCAACCACCCATCACTTCACCATCTTTTCCTTTTCCCCCCAAGCTCTCTTCCCTCCACTCAAAACTCCTCAAAAGGCGCACTTTTGCGTGCTGGAGCAGGGGGTTTGGTGTGGGGGGACCTTCTCTCTCCTCATTGAATGCTGCAATTAATGCAGCATGTAAGGGGGCGATCGCCCCTTGACCGGGAGGCTGGATGGGCCAGGCCGATTTGGCGGTTAGGGCTTGGGCTTGGCGGGCCAGACTCTTCTAAGTGGATTCTCAAGGGATTTTGGCTCTCTTTCTTGCATTCAAATCTCGTTTCTCATCATCGGACTTGTTGCGAGCCGGCTAAACCGAGCAACCGCAGTCCGTCCCCTATTACGGGCCAGCCAGATCGGGTGTCTACAGGTACTCTTTTTGAAAATTTTCTTATTGCACCCTTTATTTTGGAAAATTATGGTTATTGACAATGTATTGATATAAGGTTGAATGTTTTATGTAACAAGTCCAAGCTAACAAAATACTTTCTCTTATAGGTTTATATTGAATTTAATGCAAAATTTTTGTTGATTTCAATCGTTTAATATATATATATATATATGGGAATATTTTATTTATTAAAATACATACATATATTTTAAATTAAATTTTTAATGTAATGGTTGTGCTGTTTTGAAAGAGTGTATCTTTTCAGATTATAACTACCCTTATAAAAATTTGGTAGTTTTGGACGTACATACATAGATAAATTAAATAAATAAGTGAAAGAAACAAAAAAAAAATTATCAAACAATAAAAAATCAAATTAATAATTTTTAATTTGTCATAAGAAGTTTTTCACGGTTTGCTAAGTGTAGGAATTTGAGATTAAACCTTATATAATTTTTAATTTTTTTCATAATATATATATATATATATATATATTAAATTTTTTGAATTCCCTTGCATTGATTTTAAGCAAGAACTTGTAGATTATATTATAATTTACAAACAAAATAAAATAAAGTCTTTAAATATCTTTATACTTTTATCATGAAAAAATAGGAGTTGTCACCATATTAAGGTTGGTCGAGTTATCATTGGTCTTTAGTTAGAGTCTAGATTAATTTCATTTAAATGACTATACAAGGTCAACCTTGAAAATAGAAAAAAAAAATGACAATGAATCTAAAGGTTTGGTTCATCAGTATAATATTATACTAATTTTATGTATAAAGATGTTTTACAAAAATGTTAATTCAAATTTTTATTAAATTAATTTTTTAACAAACTATAAACAGAAATAAATTTCATATTTTTTTAAACAATTATAATAGTTAATATATTAATAGAGAAGGAGGATGTCTATATAATTCAAACGAGTCACCATACTTACCAATCGATGGAGTTCGCTCCTACAAATGAATCCCAAAAGATAATAATCTGTTATCATTCCTTGAGGGTGAGGAAGGGTCTCCAACCCGAGACCTTCCTCACCTGGTGTGGCTCCAACCCATCCTGATTGGACTGAAATATAATATGTATTATTAAAAAGGAAAATGATTCCTGTCGCTAACAGCGACAGGAACAGTGGTGTCCCTGGAGGGGGCAAAGATCATTTTTCCCCCCTTTGTTTTATTTTTTTTTTCATTTCATTATTAAAAAAAAAAATTTTACAAGTTACGAATGTTTAAAATTTTACACGACGGGTTCACCCGTGTGCAATTAGGTTTTAGATTCAAAAAAAAAAAAATTTCCTAAAAGAAAAAATTTTTTTTACAGACTACAGATGTTTAAATCTTTGCACGACGGGTTTACCCGTTTGCAATTTAGGTTTTAGATTTTTTTTTAAAAAAAATTTATAAATTATGGGTGTTTAAATCCTTGCACGATGGATTCACCTGTGTGTAATTAGGTTTTAAATTCAAAAAAAAAATAATTAAATTTCAAAAAAAATTAAAAAAATAAATAACAAAAAAAAGGGGCTAAAATCGTCATTTGGTCCCATCATTTTTGTCTTCTAGCTACCCGCGTATGTCGCGGGTAGCGACACCTATCGGTGTCCTTTTTTTAATAACTATAAGTAAACTTCATTTACTTAAAAAGGACAGTACATCATGATCAAAGGAAACGCATCATTTGGATCCCAGATACATAAAAAACTTATACAGAACCTGACCAAACGAAGAACTATTTCTAATATATCTTTCCACCCATAACTTGAGATGAAGAAGATGATATCAACGCAATAAGATCCACCAAAAAGATACGTAGAAAAGATACAGAATTATACAACTATTTCAGCAATTGCGGATTGGTGTGAAGCTTGATTTTTAGATAAATGGCTAAGAAACATATACATGGAAGTTCTTGGTCTTGGCCTCTCTAGAGTAGCTGCACAAAAACATCACAAAGATAGGCACAAACATATATAAAGATCTATAAACAAGGGCAAAATAGATCTAAAGCAAAGGATAAATACTGAAAATAATTTATGAACTATGAAGGGGATAACTGCTGGTCCTAAAACCAGTTACAACCCCCTCCCAACAACTGAGATTAATAACTGTTCAAGAATGGGAGAAGGCATAGAAAATTGTTGTATACCTCCTTAATTATTTTGACACTGCAAGACATTTTTTTAAGAAATATATGTTAAAATTACTTCAATCATCTTGGTGAGACATGAAAGTGAGACCACAGCCACTTAGTTTTTCCTCAGAAATTTTATCCATACGCTTTGCCATCTCTGGTGTAAGATGACTCTTCCAGTCTCCAACTTCACCTTTTCTGTAGAAGGAGATGTTAGGAACGGCAAACAGAGTATTTGGCCATTGCTCTCCATTTCTGGTGACATCCAATTTACTCAAATTCTCAAAATTGCACAGAGTTACGATTTTCTGCACCAACTCTTCCCTCTCTTCCTCCACGCTAAAAGGGTAGCCCATAAAAGTAGCAAGCTTTTTAACAGCAGAAACAATATCCTTCTTCATCTCTTCATACTGCAAAAACAACACACTTTCAGGGCACTCTAAGCTTGCTTTCCAATACCCTAAAACATGTTCCCAAAAAGGCCCAGCAGGAACAAGCCCTTCACAAAACAACTTGAACCCTTCTTCTATACATGGATATTTTTCAGGGTTAACATATGAAATTTTTTTAAGAAAATACCACAGAGAAATGAATACCTCCTTTGGATCCCTGCATAAGTAAACAATCTTACACCCCGATGCAGCAATGGAGGATGGTAAAGAAGTATAGCTAGCGTGTGTAGCAACAAGCGGAACTTCACGATCACTGTCGAGTTCAAGTAAAGGAACACAATCATGTGGAGTAGCGGTGAGCAAGGGGCTGCTATTGGGGAAGTCAGAGCGTGTAACAATGGCGAAAGCTAGAGCTTTAAGCCAAGTTGTGCCTGATTTAGGAAAGGAAGACAATATAATATCACAAGGTTGAGGTTTAAAGTTTTGTTGAGCTAACATCATCCCAAGAATATAGTCAGATTGATACCAGAAACCTTGGTATTGATAAAGAGTAGTTCCCCAACAGTCTCTTTTGGGAAGGGTTGAGATCATCTCTTTGTACTTGTTAATGCTGCCAGGGATCATTGGCGACTCTTTTCCTCCTCCCTCAACTGTTTCTCTGGCGTCATCAGCACTATCCATTTTAGATAAAGATTATAAGAAAAATGGAAACTAACCAACATTTTATAACATCTTATTACCACAGTATATTATATCATCTTATTACCACAGTATATTATATGCTTTCTTTCTCAAATTAAATTTTATAGATGTTCAGTGTCCAATAAATTTTAATTCCTTTAAAAGCGAAGAAAGATTTTTAAGTTGAATTTTTTAAGATTATATAACAGAAGTAGTTCTTTCCTTTAAATTGATAACAGAAAAATTTAAATCAGTTTATGATATTTTTGAAAAAAAATTACCACTTAATTACTTTTTCACATGTTAAATTAAACTTTTTTATAAGATAATATATTCCACCACTTCACTCAAAATTTTATATTACGGAATTTTTACCATTTTAGATTTTTTATTATTATATGATGATGCAAGGATTTCTTTTAAAAAAAAAAAAAAAAAATTATACTTCGATGGATTAAATTAATCTCGAAATCAAAGATTAAGCAATTTAGAATCGTCAAAAGTCATGGTAGCGCCTTAAGCCTAGTTTGTTGAGCAGATATTTTTACTCAAATGTAATCCGAACCTTTCATAAAGTTGATCCATCCATTGTATAATAGAACATTGATAGATATAGCGGTTCACGACATAATAATTTTTAAATATATTATAATTTTTAAAATTTTTTAGATTTAAAAATTTTAAAATCAAATGCTATATATATGAAAAATTTATCAATTTTATTCTTAATTTAATTATAACAGTTCAATAATAAAATTTTTATTCATCAATTTAATTTTAATAATTGACTAATAAAAAATTATTTAAATTGTAAAGTCTAAAAAATTTTTAGGTTTACAAAAAATTTTAAGAAATTTTTAAATAAATTTTTAAGAAAGTTAATTTTTTTTTAAAAAAATAAGAAATTAATATGTAGGCTTAATTTTTTTTTAAATTTTATAATTATGTAATATATATTGATTAAGAAAAATTTATCAACTTATTCATTAGTCTAAATAATTTTTTCTTAATTAGCCATTAAAATTAATTTTTTTAACTTATAGAATTTAATTATAAAAAATTTTTAAAATAAAATTCAATATGATATAATTTTAAAAGAAAAAGTTTCTATTAGAACTAAAAAATTTTAAAGTCTAATGTAGACTTTGAAATATAAATGAGGGTCCTATATATATATATATATATATATATATATATAGGGTTTATTGTACAAACGGTACCATAATTTTGACCCATATTTCAAAATGGTACCAGATTTTTAATTTTTTTCTTTTCGGTCTCTTAATTTCTATTTTGTTTCATATCATAGTCCCTTAATGATTTCCGATCAAATTTAGCATACAGGGCAACCTGAATAAGTATATTTTTTTGTATATTCACCTTGTAAGCATCCAATTAAGCAGCCTAATCATCTAGTGGACTCCATAAAATTAAATTTGATAAAATTTTATTTTTGTGGGGCCCACAAGCAAATTTTGTTCTATGGGGCAAACAAGATGATTAGGCTGTTTAATGGGATGTTTACATGGCGAATATACTAAAAATATGTTTATTCCGGCTTCCACCTATGCTAATTTTGATCGGATATGTTTGGGGTACTTTAATTTGAAGAAAAAATAGAACTTGTGGTACTGAAAAGAAAAAAATTGAAAATCTAGTACGATTTTGAAACATGGGGTAAAATTATGGTACCAACAGTATAATAAACCCTATATATATATATATATATAGGACCCTCGTTTATAGTTCAATAATTTTTTTTGGTTTCTGAACCGCATCATCCTCATCTGAAAATTGCTCTTGTAATCAAAATTGGCAAAAAGCAAAAATCCAGCAAAAGCTAGACCAAAACACAGCTGTCATATATATATATATATATATATATTTTGGAATATTATATATTTATTATTGGTCTAGTTTTGAACTATTGATCATGTTCTCATAAATAATATAAAATTTTCGTTACTAATTAAAAAGAAGCATAGCAACAATATATTAATACACCACCGTAAGAATCTGACCCTAACCAGCCTGGAGGCATGGAGCAGTGTGCTGTATTACTATAACATAAAATCCCTGCATGAAATCAACAACTGCGATTGTTTATTATTTTCCAATAACAACTTGATGTTTATCGTAATAAAAATGAAACTCAGGAGGACAAAAACCATTTAATTATTTTGACACTGCAAGAAAATTTTAAAAAAAATGTTAAAACTACTTCAATCCTGACAATGTTGATGAGACATGAAAGTGAAACCAGAGCCACTGAATTTTTGCTCAGAAATTTGATCCAGACGCTTTGCCATCTCTGGTGTAAGATGATTCTTCCAATCTCCAACTTCACCTTTTCTATAGTAGGAACCGTTAGGAATAGCAAACTCACCAGAATTTGAGCATCTCATTCCATTTTTAGTCACATCCAGATTACTCAAATTCTCAAAACTGCACAAATTTATGATTTTCTGCACCAACCCCTGGCTCTCTTCCTCAATTTCAAAAGGGTAGCCCATAAACGCTGCAAGCTTTTTAACAGCAGAAACAATATCCTTTTTCATCTCTTCATACTCCAAAAACAACACTCTTTCAGGGAACTCTAAGCTTGCTTTCCAATACCCTAAAACATGTTCCCAGAAAGGCCCACCAAAAGCGAGTCCTTCATAAAACAACTCGACTCCTTCTTCTACAGAAGGATATTTTTCAGGGTTAATAAATGAAAATTCTTTAAAAAAATACCAAAGAGATATGAATACATCCTTCGGGTCCCTACATAGGTAAACAATCTTACAGCCTGATGCAGCAATAGAGGATGGTAAAGAATTATAGTTAGAGTGCGTAGCAACAAGTGGAACTTCTGGGTTGCGACGATTGCCCGCTACAATAAAGGGAACACAGTCATGTGGAGTAGCAGTGATTAAAGGGCTGTTGGAGAGATCATCACTGAAACTAGAGCGTGTAACAATGGCGAAGGCTAGAGCTTTAAGCCAAGTTGTGCCTGATTTAGGAAAAGAAGATAAGATAATATCACAAGGTTGAGGTTTGAAGTTTTCTTCAACTAACATCATTCCAAGAATATAGTCATACAGATACCAAAAACCTTGGTACTGATAAAGAGCAGCTCCCCAACAGTCTCTTTTGGGAAGGGTTGAGATTATCTCTTTGTACTTGTTAATACGGCCGGTGATAAGCGGTGGCTGATCCCCTGATCCTCCCTCTTCTTCTGTTTTTCTGGCTTCATCAGCACTATCCATTTCAGGTGGAAGTAGTAAGGTAAGATGGATGAAAATATAATTATGGGTACGTACACCAGACATATAGAAAAATGGAAATTAATCAACATTTTATAGCATAACTTCCACCGGTAAAGTGGAAACTAATTTCGGAAGACTTTATCATCTAAATAGAAATATTCATGAATATTTTTTTTGCCAAAGAAAATATATTCCATTGGTTAAAATTTGAAATTAATAATAAATATGTCAATCTTATTATAAAAATATTTTAAAACTATTAATCGAGAGAAATATTTGGTTAATACTCTCAGTCAAGTCAATAATCTTCATAAAACAATTGATAACACAAAAGTCCAAAATATTAGAACCCAATACAAAGTTTTTAGTTTAACCCATAGTTCGACCTAAATAAAAAAAAATTATTTTTTTCTACTATAATAATCTAGCCACCATGAAAATTTTTTTAGATTATTTTTTTGACGAATTTTTTGAGATTACTTTGATATGTCACTTATTAATATATATTATTTTTTAATGAAAAAACCCATTCTTACTGTACTGCATTTAATTTATAAATTGTTGAACGAACTAAAACTCTTATTATTAAGCGTGTTGGTGTTTCTAAATTTTTTTTTTGAACAACTTTTATATATGGGTGGGGGAGTGGGGATTTGAACACTCACTTCTACATATATATATATGCCACATCTCATATACAAAATGGAGAACTATCTTGGCGAAAGTGGGCTGGCATGTTTTTGAATTTTATGAAGTGACGAGTAATATGGAAAAATAATTTTTTACCGAGCTAAAAGGAAAAAAAAATGGGCAAGAAAGAGTTTTTTTTTTTTTTGCACGAAATTAAACATAATAAAAATTTTACAATGGGCTGAAAAAATAGGAATTTTTATAAAAATGCCCAAAAAACAGAAAGCATTGACATCAAATGTCCTTTTTTTCAACAATTTCCACGTATGTCCTTTTTTTTCAAAAAATTACACGCGTGCCTTTTTTTTTTTCCGTCAATTCTGAATTTCCTTCTCCTTTCTCCTTTCTCCTCTCCCACCTTTTTCTTCCTCATTCACCACCATCATCATCGTCGTCTTTTCTTCTTCTTCTTCGCATCGTCTTCATTTTTTTTTTTTTCAAAAATCCGTTTCTTTTTCTTCGTCTTTATTAATTTCTTCAATGGCTTCGAGTGATTCAAGAATTTTTTTAGAGGAAGTGGAGCCATCAACGATTTTGTTACGGATTGAACGAAGAAGAGTTTTCTTGAAGCGAGGATTGTTAATTGATGAAATGCGAAGCCCTCTTTTTTCAACAATTTACTCGCATGTCCTTTTTTTTTTCAAAAAATTACACACGTGCTTTTTTTTTTCTTTTCTTTTCTTTCTCCTCTCCCACCTTTTTCTTCCTCATTCACCATCATTATTATCATCATCGTCTTTTCTTCTTCTTCTTCACATCATCTTTTTTTTTTGCAAAAATCCATTTCTTTTTCTTCGTCTTTGTTAATTTCTTCAATGGCTTCGAGTGATTCAAGAATTTTTTTAGAGGAAGCGGAGCCATCAATGATTTTGTTACGGATTGAACGAAGAAGAGTTTTCTTGAAGCGAGGATTGTTAATTAATGAAATGGGGATGTGGGTGTTGGTCAGGAATTTGTTTTGAAAAAGCTCTGAGATTGGTTGACGAGCAAGGAACTCAAGTATCCAAGATGTGATGTCTGGGTCCATTGATTCAAAAAAGAACAGAACTTTGCTATGTCCCTCTGTGATCTTTCATCTCAGCAACCTCATATAGTAAACGCTTATCTGATTTGATGTTAATTTGATTTTATTGTGCTGTTTCTCTTGGGTTGCATTTTGCAATTTTGAATCTTTGATTGTTCAATTTCGTTTTTCTAATTAGGCTCTTGTTTTGGTTTTGGTGTTTTATTGGTTCAATTTGCAGATGCAAGCAGAGAAGGGCTGCTGGTGTCATACTTGAAGATGCATAACTGTTTGAGCTGTCATCAGATCTACTGGTTTCAGTGTTTGAATCCTAGGCCATTAAAATATGGCATTATTAGAGACCACACTGATTACCTGCACCGATCCATGTGAAAAGAAAGAACCTAAAGAAAAACTAACAAATGATTCTCTATTGAAAGTGTAAAAATGCCATGGTTTGGAAAATGAAAGAAGGGTGCACGCCTGCACCTGCAAATTTGGTGAACTTTAGGATTTGGTGGTCCGTAATCTATTTCTATCGGTGCTCTTCTTTTCCCATTTATTTGGGTCATTATGAATTCAGTTCATGAATGCTCACGAATTGTAAAGTAAGACCTGGTCAATGACTCATTTTTCTTGTATATGGTAGCTTCTTCCACTCTCCATTAATCAAATGGGGTTCCGTTTCAACTTGGATTATCATGGAATTTGATTGTTCTACGAAGAAAAATACTGAATAACACTTCCAAGGCTGAATATATTATATTGTTATGAAACTACACTTTGTTTCTTTTAATCTACAGATTATCAAAAATTAGTGGAAAAAAAAAAAAACAAAAGCTTCTAATAAAGTAAAGAACCTTCGATGATGATAGCTTGATGTGTTCAGTCCTTTTTTTTTTCCTTTGTCATTTTAGAGGTACTTTTGAGCTTATCATTCAATACTGCAATTAAAACACCCAAAATAAACGATAGGGCTGTTTTTGTTTAATTGAATTTTAAGCGTGTTAAATTGTTGTTTGAAGAATTTTTATAGTCTTATAAATCTATATTGAACTAAATTAATTAAAGTGCCCACCTACAGTCTGACTAAGAAAGCCTCCTTTCTCAATTCCGATCTTAGCCCTATTTATATATTTTTAAATATTGATAGTTTAAATAAAAATATTCAAAATAAATATCATACATCTAGTAATCAACATTTGATGTTCGGTTATAATACATTCAGTGCAGGCATAGTATACACTTATCCTTAACAATTGTTACAAATTATTATTGTTTTAGAAAATTATAGTCGGAATACTGCTTGCTGCCCGCTCTTGTACTTAAATCCTTGTGGTTTTAACATAATCAAGCTAAAGACATCTCTTGGTAGAACAGATGCCTTCTAAAATTTTTGTTACACAACAAGCTTAAGAAATAGTAAGAATGATACTTAAAAAAAAGTATATTTTCTGAATATTATGCGTATATGATACAATCAAAATAGTATATTATCTGAATACTATAAGTATCTGAAACTCAAAATAGTATATGAAACTCAAAACAGTATCTAAAACTCATAAATGTAGTATACTTTTTAATATTATACATATCTGAAAATTCAAAATCGCATATGATACTAAAAAACAATATATTATTAGAACATTAAGAAAAAATAAAAAAATTGAAAAAATAAGGATAACAGAGAATAAGAAAAAAATAAAAATAAATTTTATAGACTGTTCTGCTTATGTACTTAAAAAAAAAGTATATTTTTTTAATATTATTCGTATATGATACAATCAAAACAGTATATTATCTGATTATTATAAATATTTGAAACTCAAAACAGTTTCTGAATATGATAATTTGAGTAAGTATATATTGTTAGAAAAATTATCAAAGAAATGATTGGCCTTAAGTAATAAATTTCAAATATAATTGTATTCAATTAATTAAAATAAAAAATAATTGATATATGCATATCAATTAATTTGAATTCAAGTGCCCATCTTTTTTCAAATGCATGAAACTTGAAAAAAAATTTCATTTATCTCTATTTTATTATTTGTATATTTTAGTTTATTTTCCGTGTATACAATAAAAAAAATAATATCAGCCTAATATATATATATATATACAAATTTATATTTCAAAATATTTTTTACGATATTTGAAACTTTAATTATTTATTGAAACTAACATGAGTTATATAATTTAAATATGTCAATTATAATCTCTGAAATAGAGCACACCGCCTATATATATATACCCAAAACCAAAACTAAAAACAAAAAACTAAGAATAAAAAAATAAAAAAAAGGAAAAATAAAAAAAAATTGAAAAAATAAGGATCACAGAAAATAAGAAAAAAATTGTTATGGATATTGATAGATTTTTGTCAATTTATAACAACAAAAACATCGTTGATTTTTGGTTGCAATGATGGTGATGAGAGGAACAAGCTCCAGCAATTTTGTTCACTATGCTCCGATGAAATTATTCCTTATATTCATATTGTCTTTGCTCTATTTTCTAATTCCTTTGAAGTAAAAAAAAAAAAAAACTGCTCTCTTTAAGCTTTCGGTGCTTCCCTATGGTTTTTTATCGGAGATGGGATATTGGTCCTATGGTTGCTGGGAATGGAACTTGTCTTGGAAGCGAGCTCTGTCTTCTGTCGAGCTTCTTTCTTTGGATTCTTTGTTTAACATCATTCGGCAGGTTTCTGTTACCTCTTGTGTTCAAGATCGTCTACAATGGTTAAACAACTCTTCTCGTGTTTTTTCAGTGAATAAGCTTTACAAGCACTTAATGCAACAGCTTAAGTCGGTTGATTCTATTATCTTACCCAAGATTTGGCTTAATTTCGCTCCAGCAAAGGTTGAACTTTTCAGTTGGTTTGCTATGCTAAATCGACTTCCCACTCGTGACCATTTATTTCGTCTCAATATTTGTCCCATCTCTTTGAATTTCTGCCCTTTTTGTGGTAGTTTTGATGAGACAGCAGATCATGTTCTCCAGCATTGCAAATTGTCTTGGCAGGTCTGGTCTTTTTTCTTTCGTTGGTGGGGTGTCTCAACTCCTTTGCCTAGCCAGTTTTTGGTGTTCTATCAGCAGTGGAATGGTTTAATTCAGGGAAAATTTCAGCGCCGCTTCTGGACAACTTTATTCTTTGCTATTAGTTGGTCTTTGTGGCTTCATCGGAATGACGTCGTCTTTTCTTCTGTTTCTCCGTCTTCTCTGCAGCTTGAAAAACTTATCTTCTTGCGAGTTTCTTCATAGATGAAAGCTTCTTTTCCGTCTTTTCCTTTTTTAGCTGCTGATCTTCTTTGTAGTTCTTGTGGCATTCGTTGTTGGACGAATTCTTAATGTTATGTTTTCTTGTTTTCTTTTCTCTATGATGTCTTAGTTTTAGGGAGGAGTTTTTTCATCACTTGGTTCTTCCAAGTGGTTTTTCCCCTCACTTTTTATTATTAATAAAGATTATCTATTTATCAAAAAAAAAAAAAAAGTTATTCTTGATTTTCTTTCATCATCCATTCTTGAATTCTCGTCATTTGCATTTTTTCTACAAGCCAAGGTTACACGAATGGCTCTGGAAACCGCTCTTCCTCTTTTTATAGAGATAATTATGGAACCCGTCAATTATTATATTATTGTACTTGTTAAGAAACACATCTGCTGTGCTTTCAACTATGGCAGCAACCTTGAAAAACTCCAAGCTGAAACCACAGAGTTGGAGATCAAAAGAGTAAGGTTGCAGCAATCCGTTAATGAAAGCTACAAGAAATGTGAAAGAGATCTATAATAATGTTACCCAGTGGTTGACCAATGCATGCAAAGCTATAGAAGAGGCCAATGAACTAATCCATCTCACAAAAACAACCAAGCAGGAGAGGTGTTTGGTTGGGCCAATTTCTATCCAAGCAAACTTGAGTGTAATTTTGAATTTGATATATAGTAATAGTATGCTTCACCACTTTTTTTTAAAATTGGGTTTTATTTTAATTTTGAGATCTGAAAATTTATTTTTGGTTTGAGTTGGAGATGAATGGATTTGTTATATAAATTCAGCTCAGATAATATATTTTTAGTCATAAGGGTTATTTGCCATATTTTTTTTTCTTGCTCCATTTCCAATTCGATTGTAGAACAAAGAACAAAGCATTTGCATGCATATATGAATGCAAAATATTATCCTAATTAATTAAGCCAAAAGCCAAAAATTCTTATGTCGTTTGGTGGTGATCAAATAGCCTCCAAGTTTTTTGCCTTTTCTCCTAACACCAATAGTCATGCAAGGAGAGTTTTGAATACAATAATCCACAGCTGATTTCCCACCGTTCCTCCTCCCTGTCCACCGCCTCATTAGCCGCCACATGGTCCACTTTTTTCTATGTCCTAACACCAGCAGCGACACCCTTTGTTGCTTCACTTCTTCCACTATCATTGGACCCTTTTCTTTTCCTTCACTTATAGCTACCTCTACTTGCACCTACAACCATATATCAAATACCAAGTTCAATGTTAGTCTGGTTAGTCAACATTTATATATATATATATATATAATTAGTTCAAGGTACAGTAAAAAATGCTTTAGCTCTTGTGTGGAACTAATTAATTAAGTTCTTGATCTCTCTCTCTGTGTATATATATATAGTTCAAAGGTACAATAAAGAATGCTTTAGCACTGTGTGAAACTAATTAATTAAGTTCTTGTTACTCAATTATTGATATATAGCCAGCTGGCAGTTTTTTTTTTAATTTGATGTATCAGATATTCGTTTGATACACTGAACTTTGATTATTTTATAGTTCAAAATAAATTAATCATTAAAAAAGAAAATTTTTGTGAATATTCATTTTTCAGTGCATAAAATTTGAATTCGAGTAAATTAGTATTATCTATCTGTAACTTATATAAGAATGATACTTTTGGAAATCAAACTTGAGACCTCACCCTCTGAACTGAGGCCAAAATGAGAGGGAATTTTTCTTTGTTTTATTATTTTTTAGTAACGAATGCGAGGGAATTTGAGATGAATAGTTAATTATGATTATGCACATCACTTACCCCAGGTCTTCTCCTTTGACAAACATTTTTCATGGAAAGAAGAAGTTCATGAGCCCTTAAATTAACCTTCAAATTGCTGTCAGTGCCTGTATTAAAAAGAAACTACCATAACAACTACAAACCATAGCTTGTTTAAACAAGTATTCATAATTCCGATGTTTTATGCTAATTAATCTGACCTTTTTTGGAAGTGTTGTTAACGTAAAGAAGAACAATTGCATCTTGACTTTGAACAGTATGAGACAAGGCCCATTCAAGTGCTCCTTTAGCTTCAAGGCTTGAATCCACCACAACCATAACCTTATTGCCATTTTCACCACCAAGATTCTCCATAGCGCCATTGCCTAGAAACTCCAACTTTTGATCATTATCACCAGAATTCGATGAGGGCTTCCGGAGAAGATTCGGAGAACGAACCTTAAGACTTTTCATGGACTTGCTGATGCCCAGTTTAGCCATTCTGGTACGTGAGGAAGCCATGTTTTTTAGCAGATAAATTTTTGGTGGGAAATAGAACTATACATATATATATAGACGTGTGTACAAGCGATGATTTTGTTTGACTTTTAAATGATACTTTCTATTGCCAATTCATTAATCAATATGTGTACATACATGGTTTGTTTTTTGTTGTGTTTTCTACGTGGGTGGCCTCTTCTTCGACGTGCTTACCATGATGCTGAGGACCCATATAGACTCCTCACCCCACCTAGCTAGCATTAGTACGTTCTTTGTTGAATTGGGCACTGATTGACGCAATTCTTTTAATGGTTCCACACATTTGCAAGACCATTGACTTGAGTAACATAATGTGTTTGGTTTTTTTGCACATAGATCAGGGGAGATGTATGAATTGAACAAACGGAATTCTACATGAACATAAGTTTGGGGGAGAGTTAAGGGCATGCTCATAAAATTGAGAAATTTTTTAGAAAAGACAATGGGTCTAGATTCAAATTATTAATTATTATTATTTTTTATGGATAAGGATATATGTTGTGGGCAGCGACGTTACAGTGCGTCGCTGCCCCACGACAATTATGAAAACGCCCCTATGTTTTATTTTTTTTTTCTCATTTGATTATTAAAAAAAAAATTTACAAGCTTCGGGTGTTTAAATCCTTGCACAACAGATTCACCCTTATGAAATTTAGATTTTAGATTCCAAAAAAAAAAAATTAATTGAATTTTTTCAAAAAAACTATAAAGGGCAAAGAGGTAATTTTATATACCATCGATAGTACTGTTCATGTCGATGGTTGCTACATGTATCATTATCTTTTTTTTATACTCAATTTTGGTTGATATGTGCTCTATATTAAAAATGTTTATATTTAATTAATAAAAATATAAATTGCGTATTACTTACTATAAATCTAATGATTAGATATAATTAATTCATCTGACTTGGGTGAGATTTTCAATACAGAAATATGTAACATATGTGGATCAAAACTAGTACAGACGAGTTGCAGGAGTCAACTCTATCTGTTAGTTCCCGTGGTAACAAGATCAAGAACAACGACGGACCGTCACAAAAATTTCTTAAATTAAGAATGCTGTCTCTAAATTGACCTTGTTCCTGTGAATCATGGCAAATATTACATCAATTTGATGTAATATTTCATAGAATTTAATTAGAGTTGTTGACATGTCAGGTCCAATTATTTGCTAGGCAGACGTGACCAAGTGTATTTATTTTTTTT
>CATIWK010099053.1:0-20229 GCA_949634005.1 Mallotus japonicus
CTATGTATGACTTGTTAATCAAGTGTATATAATGGAAGTTAATGCACTTTGGTGGAACCACAATTGAAATCATTTAAGGGCTAGGAATTTACTTGGAGACAAGTGATTCTCCTTAAAGAATTATAGATTTGATATAGTAATTATTAACTTCTATTTATCCCTACAATGTTATGAGAATACTTGTAGACTCTAATTAGAATTTCCTTTAGTTGACAACGAGAATTGCTTTTAAAGATATTTAGTCATTTTCTCCATTCATTTCATATGATAATTTGTTATTTTTATTGTAGTTTCCTTGACAGATTCTAAATTGTAATTCTAATGAACTTAATTCGATCTTGTATCTAATGTAATTAGTGTAGTTAATATAGTTTGCATTTATTTAATTATTTTAGAGTAGTTAGAATAATTTATTCTTCATTACCATTTCTAATTGCCTATCCATCTAATTGTCTAACCGGTTAATACAAATTGCTCCAAATTCCCTTGTGTTCGACACCCTACTTGCTTTATACTAAGTCTTAGAGACTAAGGTATTATAATTTGACCCGCATCACTACTCACCAACCCCCTTTTAATATCTACTTTTTAACTTTTAGATATACTTGGTTGGAATTAAGGTAGAGAAGGTTGACCTTACCCCACATGCCACTTGTCTTGATATATATTGACAATCTTTTAGTAAGTCACATATGTCCAAGAATGGAAAAGTGTAGAGATAATGATTCACACACATATTCTCTACACAACTAGTGACTTACACATGTCAATTAATATCCTTATATATATTTATTTATATATATTTTATTTAATAAATCAAACATATCTCTTAATGGAATTGGGCTAATCCATTGGGCCAACACTTGGCCCAAAACCCATTCCATTAAACAAGTGGGCTTAGATAAGGTTAATGAGCTTTGTCTATTACTTGATTTAATCTTTAGTCCAAAACTCTTTTGGGCCTAGGTCCATAACACTTGGGCCATTAATCTAAGTAAATAAGAAACAACATATATTCATTATTAATTTAATATCTTAATTAATATCTCATATTAATTAAGCACAAATTAATAATAAAACCTTTCTTTGAAATTAGATTTCATGATATACTAGAATCATTGCTTTAAGCATAAATCCAATTTCATTATCTTAATTATTCGATTAAACTCTTTAATCAATAATTAGATTAATATATATGGAGATCTGGTAAAACCTTTTAGGTGTGACTTACTAGGTTCATGTCTAATTGGCAATGAGAAGATAATATTAACACTTGATATTATTTGAAACTCTTTCAAGCCTAAATGTGAAAATCTCATATTCACATTTAGTTCTCATAAGTTGTGAGTGACCCCTAGCATCGATATCACAACTACCCAATTAGAAATGAATATTTTTATCAATTTACATGAACCCTTTTGTCATAATTACTGTGCACTAAAATCACTTTATTAGAAGATCTCGACATAGCCTAGAGTCAAGGATTAGTCAAACTCTAATAGCTATATCACTTAAACTCATCTCAAGTTCTATTCTTGATAAAGCACAACAAATACTAGAAACACTTTCTAGCACTGAAACTCTTTCAGCTTGTGTTATGTTTGTCCTAGCCAGGAACTTATTTATCAAGAACAAACTCAGATGGAATAGGATCTTATCCCAGTTCACTCCAGGTAATGAATCCCATCTTGGTTGAACACTCATCCCTACATTTAATTGACTAGAGCCACCACACACCATATACCCATGTGTGATTAACACAAGTATGTAAGCGGTAACAAACTCTAACCACTCAAATGTGGATGACCGTGTCACCTTAGGTCAAAGGACCATATGCACCATTATGACCTGGAATGTGATTGTTGACTATAAGTGAATATCCATGCAATCACAAATCTAATGTCACTGTTCGATCCACCCATCATATGAGTATCCACATGTCTATTTTGATATCTCATATCAAGTAGCATAAGACTCACTACCTCCACTATTAGTATCATATACTAATCAAGGAAAATAGACAGAGGTCATATTCTAATTAATATTACCCAAATATTAATTATTCGACTATGAACAATTTATAGCTTATGTACTATATAAATTTGTAACTCATATTATCAACTCTTGATAATAAATATATTTAACATAATGCTAAAGGGTAAATACTTAAATAAATAAACTCTTTAATTAAATGAATGTTATATTTCAATAGGGATAATATACAATGTCATTATTTATTACAAAAATGGCACTAGGGCACATCTATGCTAACAGCATCAAGTGAGATATATAGGCAGTGAGTTCTATGGCATCAGCCTCGCTGGTGGTGGTAGCAAAAGCAATGGATGGAGGCTGTTTCCTGCACTAAAGCGACTCCCTTTGAATGAGATGGACAGTTTAGTTGAATGGAGGGCACCAGAAGTAGGGTAAGGAGACACGATCATCGAATTATTTCCTTGCCTTGAGGAATTGAGGATTGACTGTTGTCCTGGCTTGATAAAAATCCCACTAAGTCATATTTCATCACTTGTCAAACTCTATTTTGGTTACTGTGATAAATTGAGTTACGCATTTGATGAACTCCATTCCTTCCCTTGGCTTAAAACTCTGGATATAGATGGTTGTAAGCAATTAACTTGTACTCCAAGTGCACTGCATTCCCTGACATCTTTGGAGGAATTAAGCATAACTCGTTGTAGGAGTTTGAGATGTTTTCTAAAGGAAATTTTAGGTAGCCTCATCGGATTGAAGAGATTAAGAGTTAGCCCTTTCTCGGAGGAATTGGACGATCTGTGTTATTTGAATTCAATATGAAACCTTACTTGTCTTAAAGAATTAAAGATATTTGGGGATGATCAAAAGAATAGTATCAAGTCACTGCCAGTGTAACTTCAATACCTCACTTCCCTGAAGTCTCTGTACGTGGAATCCTTCAGTGAAATGGAAGCTTTGCCAGAATGGTAAGGCAACATTTCTTCCCTTTGATCTCTTTCTGTTATGTATTGTGAGAAATTGAAGAATCTGCCAACAACAACAGCAATGAGACGGCTTTCCAAATTATCGTATATTGATATTTCTAGTTGTCCCCATCTCAAGGACAGTTGCACCAAGCGGAGTGGCTCTGAGTAGGATAAGATTTCTCATTTGTCAATATCAAATAAGATCGAAGCTCAGATCAGGTAAAAATTCTTTTGTGGAGTACCTTCTCTTTTTATACAGTTCTCTTTTATTGTTCTGCAGTAGTTTTTTGTCTGGGAGTGGGATAAGATTTCTCATATTGTCAATATCAAATAAGATTGAAGCTCAGATCAGGTAAAAATTCTTTTGTGGAGTTCCTTCTCTTTCTATACAGTTCTCTTTTGTTGTTATGCAATAGTTTTTTGTCTGGTGGTACATATTAAGTTGGTGGAGTAAGAATTTCACTTCAAATTCTTTATTGCAGCATTGTAATATGCTGAATTTAGCTTTATTTGTTACTGTTTTGATAGGCTTCCAAGAATCATCTGAAGCTTGCAACTTATGGACAAGAAATCATTGTGAGTTGATTCCATTGACATCACCTAATGGAGACAACAAATAGTTATTGTAACATTCTCTTTAGTTCAAATTACTTAACTTGCTCATGTTAGGGAACATCCATCATCAGGTGACACCAACAGCTTCATTCTGAAATGGGAACCATTAGAATGAAGAAGCGAACTTAACCCTGATGAGTATTTCTCCTTGCAGATCTTACAGATGTTCTTAGTAGTTAGTGTGTGTGACTGGTTGTTGTCATTATTTAAGGGCAGATTCAAGCCTTATCCTGCCGATACATGCTTCAATGATCATTAGTGCGTTTTCTGTTCTTTTTCTTGTTTTTAAGTTTCATTCTCCTGCAATGCTAATGTTTCATGATTTTCTTGGTGTTCCTGTTTGCAATTGTTCCTGTATAGGAGGTTTTTAATCAGCAGGATGGTTAGGGTATAGTATAGGCAGGGTGTAAAGGAGATCAGCCTATTGGCTGAGGATGTAGTACCATTCTGATGGCTTTTTTTCTTCTTTTTTTGTGCATGGTCGTAAATTTTCGAGTGATGTAAATAAATGTCAAAATCATAATCCAATGAAATTATTAAATTCCTTAAACCTTTCCACACTCTCAATTTCAAAATTCTAAAAATGTGGACATATATCACATTAGTACACCTGAGGGTAGAAATTATTATTTGAGTCGCATACGACAACAACTTATTTAGGGCAACAATTGCCTCCAATGCTAAAAATTTTTCTTGAATTTTAATTTTTTTAAATTTTTTTTAAATCTAAAACTTAAGTTGCAGATAGATTAACCCGTCGTGTGAAAATTTAAACACATGTAATTTGTAAATAATTTTTTTAAAATTTGTTAATAATATAATAAAAGAAAATATCAAGGACATGACCGTCATTTGTCATGCCTCGCAAAGCATTATAGCTCTTGCAAGGCCAGACTAGGGGAGAGCATCGGTTTTTTCAATCGGTTACCGAACCGAAATATTTTGAAAATCTAAAACCGAGCCGACATCAAAAAATTTAGTCAGTTTTCGGTCGGTTTCCAATTTACCGATTCAGAATAAATAAAATACAAGATTGAAAAAAGTAAAACAAATTTCCTTGGCATTGGTGGTTGGCAGCGAGCTTCCCAGCCCTCAAAGACCTCGGTTCGAGCCTTATAAAGGACTTATTCATTGTTTTTTTTTGAATTAGAAGGAAAAAATCAAACTTGCAGGCGATTGGATTCGATCCCGTGATGTCTGGACCATGTGCACACCACCTTACCATTTTGCTACAACTGGAATTCCAACACATAAGAGTCATATTTATATATAATATATACAAATATTCGGTTTTCGGTCGGATTCGGTTTGAGACCGAAATTTACAAATCATAAAAAATGAAAACCAAACCGACTGGTTCGGTTCGATTATTCGGTTCGGTCGGTTTTTGCTCATCCCTAGGCCAGACATAAACAATAATCCTAATAATAATAATAAGAGGGCAAAAGGGTAAATATCAGGAATAGTGACATCACTGTAGACCACACTTAACGTTATCCATTAAAAATATAATACAAATCCTATTTGACTGTATCACAAAATTTTGACGTGCATGGGTGGCAAATATTTCTCTAAATTTCTCTAAATGCAATTAATGATGAATGCTGACCGCAAATGAAGCATTTGCTTTCCAATCTTTATTTTTCTTTAAACTGTGAGAGAAGAAAAAAGAAAAATAGTCTTGGGTTTTGCTTGTTCTTGGACAAGAAAGGAAGCTATATTTTACAGTGGAAGGTACACCAACAAATGTAGTGGATTTTGCAGTGCCTTTAATTATGTCCGGCGGATTCGCTAAGGCTCTAGACTGTAGGGTTGGTCCTCTAAAGATGAATGAAGTAGAGATAGTGGTTCGTTCAAAAAAAAAAAAAAAGAAGTAGAGTCAGTAAAGCTGGTGGCATTTACAGCACTTCATTGTGTGGATTTGGTAGGGAGAAACAGACCAAGCATGACTAATGTAGTTGCTAATTTGGAGCAAAGCTTATCTCTAATGAATGCTTGCTAGTAGCACTCAGGAATAAGAAGAGAAAGAGCAATTTAGTCTTATGTTGATGAGATGTGGTGGATATGAAAAGCTATTGATCAGCAAAAATTTAGAAAGCAAAATCCATTAGATGTGACCAAATGTGATGGATTGTAAGATAAGAAGTTTCTGTTAATAGAATGGCAAGTCAATATAGGCAATAGGAACAATTGGCTATGTGTATAGAGAGAGCTATGTTCAAGAACGACGTGAAGGAAGGAAGCACACTAACAAGTGTAGTGAACTTAATCACAAAAATAATTTCATTAGTTATCACTAATAGGTTATCCATTTTAGAACTTTTTTTTTAATTTTCATATTTTTATATTTTCTTAATTTTTAAGTATATGTTAAATTATGTGTTATAATTTTTATAAAAATTTTGAACATTTAAGAATATTTTATTAATAATAAAGTATTGAATTTCATACTTATTTCTATTATTTATTTTATTAAAATTATTCTAATAATAATTTTACTAAATTTTAAAATTTTAATTAAAATTATTGAAATATTTTATGTTGGAGTTTATTTTGCAAGTTTAATAAAGGTTAGGGTTTATTTTGCAAGTTTAATAAAGGTTAGGATTCTATATGTAATTACTCAAATCTAGTCAGCATCTGTAGGTTCCACGTATTAGAAAATAGACCCCACTAATAGACACATCAGCTGGTCGTTAAATAAATTTTAACGGAAGGTTAGTTTTGCAAACTTTTGAAACATTGTGAGTAAAATTGACAGTAAAATTAAATTGTAGTCTTATTTGCAAGAGGTATAAAAGGTCAGGATTTTTTATATAATTATTCCAAAAAATAATTATAGAGTGTGTTTGGATGGGGTTAAAGGGGGGTTAAATGTTACTTATGTAATACATTAACTCCCTTTACCCTTATTTGGTAAACTTTAAAAGCCCATGTTAACATTTAACCCCCTTAATAATTAAGCGTATTTTTATTAACCTAGCTAAGGGTAGGTTAAACGCCCATAACAATAAAAATACACGCTTTTAAAAGAGCACTCTTTAATTTTTATTTCTATACCTTCATCATATCACTTCAACTTCTTTTTTTATTATTGTTTAAATGATCTTTTTAAAAGCGCACTCTTTATTTTTATCTGTCTACCTTCATCAGATCACTTCAACTTCTTTAAAAGAGCACTCTTTATTTTTTTTTTTCTCAACCTTCATCAAATCAAGGGTAATTGTTATTGTTTAGACATTTCTTGTTTTTTATAAGTAGAATAAAATATTATAATATTTTTGTTACTTTTAAAAATGCATATGAATATATTATTTAAATGATTATATAAATGTTCAAAATTTTAAGTGATTATTTATTTATTTTTATTATTTTTAAATATTTAATAATAATTTTTATCAACTATATAATATTTTTTCCTTAAAGAATACCACATTACAATTTATCAAATTAGTCTTGATTTGCCAAATAAGGTTAACAGCTTAATCATTACACCTATAATTGTTACTCCCTCAACAATTACATATGTAACTGTTATACTTCATTTCTTTAACTTCGACCTAAACGCACCTAAAAAGACTTGCATTTTCAAAGTCTGAATCATGTGGAGCCTACTATGATAATATACTGGATAGTTCTATTGGGTAGTTTACATTTCAACATCTGGCATTAGAATCGATGTAAAAATCACGTAAACTTTTGTGGGGTATCAGCAGGTAAGAATTTTTCCAAATTTAAAGATTTTTGTCAACTTGGTATAAAAAAAAAAATTGCATCAGACAAAAAAAAAAATTACAATTAATGCTGACCGCATAAGAACTATTTGCTTATTACTTTTCCAATCTTTATTTCCTTTGAACATTTTTTTTTTTTTTTTTTGGACAGGGAGATGAGGGGGGGAAGGGGGGAACATTTTTTTTTTTTTGAACATTAATTTAATTATCAACAAAATGTTTAATGCCTTAATTTCCATCAAGCAGCATAATCTTTGTACCTGCACAAGCAAACCGAGCTTTCTTCTACTTAACCAATCAACATTTTGACTTCATTCACTAGAAGTTCATTTGCTGAACTGCTTTGTTTATCATTTTTTTGTCAATTTTATCATTGACTTGTTCCTGGTTCATTGCGACCTTTAGACTCAAGAAAGAGTTGTTGTAGTTTCTAGTTTGTCTTTGATTGATATCTACCGTGAAAGAACAGTAATAAAACTTGATGCAAAAAGTCTTTGAGATAAAAGAAACAAGAAAAGAAAGTAAAGAGTCTTTTAAATCTTTTGATCAGAACAGAGCCAAAAATTGATTTGATTTGATACTTTCAGGTGTATTAAGACAAAAAAATACATTGAATAGTTGTAGTGTTGTACCGTTTCCTAGATGATAAAAGGGGTCTCCTTGAACTCCTATTTCTTAGGAAATCCTTGATTGTAATTGGTTGATTTATAAAAGAAGAAAAGTCAGATGAGATCTAAATGATCTCACCCCGATGCTTAAGTTAGTAACGTAAAAAAGGAATTGAATAGATTGAGTTAGATTAGTTACCTCATTTGAGTTAGATTAGGATTCTATATAAAGATGAAGATATTACCACATGGTTGAGTGATTTTAGGATTATGGGAGAGTGATTTTCGGCCTTGTTGAGGAGTGATCCGTATTTTAAGGAACTTCCATCACTACTGGACGTGTGGAGATCGTGTGTGACATTCATGGATAGTGGGTGATTTACGTGTTCCGCAGGCTTCAGGTCGCAAGTCCTTTTGCCTGTGGAAGTACACAGATTGCCGATTTGACCAATATTCAGATGACTCAGCATGTGACTAGGACTTTGACCCTAGTCTTTAGTAGTTGAATTTTCTTTATATTATCATATGTCCTACGGCCAAAAAGTAAAAAAAATTATCTTATTTTTTGGCTTTTCCTTTTTTTTCTTTGTTCCTTTTACTTGTTTTATCATCTGGAAAAAATTAATTCTTCTTGAGATAAACATTTCCAACTGTAGATGCTTATGTAAGTGTGGCATCATTTCAACTTCCATTTGAGTTAAGTGTTTAACTTATGCAAGAAGTCTGGTGTCAGTTACCTACTGTTTCTCAAGGCTTCATGTGTCATAGATGAATATAATTTGAATTTTTTTAAATTAATCGAATATCGAGATGAGAGAGACTGTTGCTTCCAAAAAATTCTGAAACGCCACGTGTACTGTTGCCTTATTTACTGCAGGATTCGTTGAACAACTTTCAACTTGATTTTGCTTACTTCTGCAGGAAAAAGGTATTTTATCTGATACCTATTTTAGCTGCAAGGCTGGGTAAGATTTCTTGTTAATAGAGATATTATTGGGTTATTGTGTATAGTTTATTTTTCACAGGTAACCTTTTCTACAGACAATTATTTTTCTGTAAGTATTTGTGCTTCTACAAGTAATTATTCTTCTGCAGATAATTATTCTACTGCAGGTAATTATTCTTCTGCAAGTGTAAGTGCTTTTAGCTATAAGAAACTTATTGTATGCAACAATTTTCGAAGCTGTAAATGTATGCACTTAGAGAATTGCTTTCTATAGATAAAGATGTCTTCAATTGTAAAGACTTATTTTGAGAATAAATTACTGCAGATGAAGATACTTTTGACTTTTAGCTTTTTATTTTCAGCTTGTAGCTTTTGGCCTTTTGACTTTTCATGAAATAAATAATTATTAATATTGTGGTCATTCAGTTGACTCCTTGTTGCCAGTCCGTGCTTACTGTCATGCTAGCAAAAGCAGGGGGCCGGTTTTACCTACTATTGGATTTGAACTAATGACTCTTGCCATATGAAAGCGATACTCTAACCGCTGAGTCAAGTCAGAGAAAATAAAAGAGACCCCTATAAGAGAAAGCCGCGCAACTAGAGTACACCCCCCCCCCCCCCCCCCCTTCAACATGGTTAAGCAAATTTTGCTTATCCATTAGATTGAGTTTTTCAATACTCTTATTTAGATCTTTAGCCTTTTTGGCTCTATAATTTGAAATATTTTATCCATGTGGAATTTTTGTTGTCTTTTAGCTTTGAGCATTTATCTTTCAGCTTTTAGCCTTTAGCATTTGATGCTAATTTGGGAAATAATCCTACCATGTGATTTCTCTTTACTTTCTTTGAAAGTATCAACAATATTTGCGGTGTTCTACATGTTGCTGGTTTGATGTTTCGATTGGTGCGATGCACCTAATGCTTTTAAACATTTATCCTTATGAATTTGCTTTAGAATTATAATATATTTGCAGTAAATTTATAACTGCAACAAATTTACGGCATGCTTGCAGGTTTATTTTTAACTGCAAATGCAAATATTATTGGTCTGTTATTTGGCATATTGTTTTCCTTATGCTCATTTGATTATTTTAGTCTCACGGGGAAGATACCCATGGTGGCTTACTCATGTATGCATAAGGAGCCTTAGATACTCGCAGGCAATTACCTGCGGCGATAAAAGTTACTTCCACTCACCTACGGTGTACTTTTACCTTGAGCGATACAACCATAAGTATAAGTATTTTGCAAACCAATGATGAAAGGAAGATACTTTCATAATCAAAGATGAAAGGAAGGTACTTTCATAATAAATAATCAAATATGAAATAAATATACTTTCGTGATAAAGATGAAAGGAAGATACTTCCACAATAAATACAAATGAAAGGAAGATACTTTCATGATAAATAAAGATGAAAGGAAGATACTTTTATAATAAAGAAAGATGAAACGAAGATACTTTCATAAGCATAAATGTTCTACAGATCAAAGATGAAAGGAAGATACTTTCATAAGCATAAATGTTCCACAGATCAATTTAAAAACAACTATAAGGTTTAATCAACCTTCTTTTTTTTTTAAGAAATTTAAAAACACAAGTCTAAGGCTGCTCTCACAGCCAGCAAAGATGATAAACTATTTAAAAGTACCTTTAAAAGCGTTAGACATTTATTATTTTATCTATAGCAATAGGCTTGTCTACTAAAGCTCTTCAGCTGCGGAACCTTTCCTGTCTGCAGCTACAAACTTGTCTTCTGAAGCTCTTCAGTTGGGGAACCTGTCCTGTCTATAGCCACAGGTTTATCTTGGAACCTATCCTATCTACAGTAACAGGCGTATTTTCTATTGCTCTTTAATACTTAATCCTTTTATTCATAGACCCACAGGCTTCTTCATGTCTTATGAACTTTTGCACTTTGTTTATCAACTCAATAAAATTTTTAGGAGGATCAAAATATAAAGATTCAAACAACTTTTCATTCATGGTTTCTTGTTTCAAGGCTGTCAGAGTTTCATTATGACTCAGGTTTTCTATTTGCACGGCTACTTTGTTAAAGCGACTTATGTAACTCCATAGGCTTTCTCCTTCTTCCTGCACCACCTCTTGCAGGTTTGAAGATATCTTTTTAGTAGGAATGCTAGTGATAAATCTAGCTCTAAACAGAGTTGCTAGCTGTAAAAATGAATTGATGGAAGCTTCTTCTAGCGCTAAATACCATTCTTGAGCTACATCTTTCAAGGTTGTAGGAAATACTTTACAAAGTAAAGCTTCGGAAGTTGTATGAAGATGCATCATGGTACAAAATTTAGCCAAATGACTTTTTGGATTTGAGGTTCCATCATATGATTCGAGCTATGGAATTTTGAATTTGGAAGGAAAAGCAACCTCTAATATCTGCTTTATTAAAGGTGAGGTGTGAGCTAAATCTTGATCTAATTCTTCAAATGTTAAGGCACCATACTTTTTCATCGCTACGCACAAACGATTCAAACATGATCACAAATTCAATTTTTAAGGCTATTAATACATGTTCTACCATTCTAAACTATAAAATAGGTATATTTTGTCATAACATCTTTTTGCATGTTCGTATATAAATGTGAGCTCGTGCGAAATAGTGCTCAAATGAATCAAACTTGATCTCATATTCAATATTTTAGGCTATTAATCCGCATTCTATGATTTTAAACAGTATATTAGGTATGTTTTATTGCAACTTGTTTTTGCATAGTTCGTAAGTAAAATGTGAACTCGTGCAAAATTGTGTGCAAATGAATCAGACGTGATGTCAAAATTAATATTTAAAGTTATTAATACATGTTCTACGATTCTAAACAATACAAAGTTGAGAATTAAGGCAGCTAGTATTCCTTTACAGGCACATATCGAGTGAGAGCATCATGGGGAGCATGTTTGCACTATGATCCGAGTGCTTTATAAGACTGCATTTGGCGTTTATATGTCTCTAGAGCTAGTAGAGTGATATCAAGGAGTTCAGATGGTCCTTTTTGTATGTTGGATGTGTAGCTCTCTTATGTGTATACCTGTCTACTGCGTTGAGTTACATAGAACTAGTAGGATACAACACCATTAATTTGGTGTATAATTTTATGTATATTAGAATTGTATCATGTATGTTAATCTTCTGTAATTTGGAGTATATATAAAGAAAATATTTATATAGAGCTTGTTGAGTTTACTTGCCTTTCTCTCCATTAAATTTGGTGATTGTTGATTACTATCATTATGACTAATAAAAAAAAAAACAGCATACTTACAGCTAATAGATTGAGTAGTTGCATATCAGTTACTTATATTAAGCTCTATTTTATTATTGTACAATTTAAGTGGAGAATAATAATTATAAGTGATATCTTGTCTCATTGGTGTCCCTTATAGTGGCTGTTAATAGTAACACACTATTGGGGATATCAATGGGGTGGTGTCTCATATAAAATTTAAAGTAATATAAAAATAATGTAAAAAATTAAATAGAATTATACTTTTAAAATATAGTCTAAATTAAAATTATTTAGAATATAAAAATTAAATAAATACATGTAATCAACCTCAATTAAGAGGAGTCCAAAAAAGAACATATAGGTTTGGAAGTTGTAGAGAAAGTTGCAGACCTAAGGCACAAAAAGGCCAAAAATGAAAATAAAAAAACGAAAACTAAAAATTAAAAGGAAAAGTTCAAAACTGAAAAAAAAAAGATGGAGCAAATGAGTCAAACAAGTCATCCAGTAAATTTTTCTCTTTTTTCTTTTTTCTTTTTACTATTTTTAAATTTCATTTTTTGACTTGACTTCTCAAACACTCCACAAAAATTCTATGTTGTTGATTTTTGTTTATTGTCAGTTGTCAATTGTTGTTTACTTTTGTTTATTTTTGTTGATTTTTTATTATTTTTTAAATTATTTTTTAATTATTAATGACAAAATTAAGGCTATAAATAAACTTTTTACTTTTATTAGTATTAATGATAAAAATAATAATTTTTTTATATATCTCATAATTTTTATTGTTATGTTTTTATTTTTAACAAAAATCAACAAATATAAACAAAGAGAAACAACGAAAACAATTGAAAGCTACAACTGAAATAACAAAATCAACAAAAATCAACAAAAGCAACAAAAAATTGCAGTTGTTGATTTGTATTGATTTGTGTTGCAATTTGTCATTTTTTCAGTTTTTTTATCATTAATAATAAAATTAAGACCATAAATATAATTTTTACTTTTATTAGTATCAATAATAAAAATAATAATTTATTTGACATATTTCATAATTTTTTGCTATTTTTACTGAAAAATAATTATTGAATACTATGGGTAATTTTTACTTTAATTAGTTTAATTTCTAAATTTTAAATAATTATGAAAAAATAATTATTCAAAACTATGGGTAATTTTTAGTTTAATTAGCTTAATTTTTATATTCTAAATAATAGTGTTTCAAAATTAAAAAAAATTGTTATTTAGAATATAAAATTAAATTATTTAAAATATACATATCAAAATAAATACATACAATAAACTTAATTAATAAAAATAATATTTTTTGATATATTTCATAATTTTTTTTGTTTTTTTGTTGTTATTTTTTTGTTTTTAAATATATTTCAATATATATCTGTTATTTAGAATGTAATATTAAAATTATTTAATATATATATATATATATATATATATAAGTGTTTGCCAACCCCTTGTTCACATGTATTTCCCTTTTGCCATTCACTTCTTTTTTTTTTTTGAACAACCAGAATGCCAACAACTTCTTGAACGTACCCTTTTGTAGCAACTACTCTTGTTCATATGTATTTATTTTTTTTTTTTACTAAGAAAAAGGTATTGTGATGGAAATAAATTAAAGAATGATACATAAATAAACCAAAAGACTAAAACTGAAAAGAAAAAAAGAAAGAAAGCTAAAAATGAAAAGTGAAAAGAAAAAATTGAAAAAAACATATGGGGTAGGTCACTAACAAAATTAAAATAGTCAAATGGATCATAGGATGAAATTTCCTCAAAAAATTATTATTTTATTATTAATATTAATAAAAGTAAAAATTTTATTTATAACCTTAATTTTATTATTAATAACGATTAATTTTTCAATTTTTTTGTTGTTTACCTTTGTGGATTTTTGTTGATATCATAAATTATATATATTATTAATAATAATTAAAATAATATTATAACTAAATTAATTATTTAATAGTTTATAATATTTTATAATATCTTAATATATTTATGTGAATAAATGAAATTGTGTTATAATATTTAAATATTGCCATATTATATTGATAGTGCAAATTAATATATATTATAGCTTATATTATTATATTAATAATAAAATTAACATGTTACTAATTTGTTATTTGAATGATAAAGCTTTTTTAGTATTAACAATATACTATACGTTGCTTAGAATTGGTCATTAATGAAAACATGGGCATGCAATACGAACAGAAATTTAATCGATCAGAGTGATAAAGCAAATTCCAAGAATAGTGCGGGCTTAAATAGCTAAACACTACTTGAAAAGGTGAACCATTCATGATTTTTCACATTACACAGTAATAAAGAACGATGCAGACATGTCAAATAGATAATCTTGATATAAAACTAGAAATGAAGACATTAAAACTTAGTATGAAACATTCTAGCAATTTTCATGCAAGCATTTGCACAAACAATTTAATTCATTGATCAATGCAAATCTTGTAAACTTAGAAGAAGCTGCTTGAAATCCATTAGAAATTTCAAAGTTGAGCCTGTATATACACCACAACTTCGCTGATGATCTAAATTAGCAATAGCAGGAAACCCTGATATTACTGTACACGGCTAAACTGCTAGCCATAGCAGGCAAAAAAGGCAGATCGAGAGAATAAAAAAGAGCAAAAAATGAATGTATACCAGGATCACTTGCAGAATTCAGAAATACAATTTCATTAACTACGCTGTATTAAGACTACAGACTGAAATGCAATGACAATCAAAATACAGACTTATACCAAGTGTTTAACGAGCAGCTTTCTGTCTTCCCTGCAACAGTGACTCTCTTACCCTTCAAGGTTCGGCAATTGTTCTTAATACGCTGTCCCCTGCATGGCAAACCTTGAATATGTCTTACTCCTCTATAACATTGAATCTCCTTCAACCTCCTTATATTGAGAGCATTAAATCGTCTCTGAAACTATCAAAATCTTATTATATTAATCAAAGAAATAAAGGTGCATCTGCATTAGAGTAAGTGGAAAAACTGTTATGAGTTAGAAGGGTTTACCAAGTCGCCTTCAATCATGTACTTAGAGACTTCATCACGGAGAGCAATGAGTTCATCCTCGGATAAATCCTTAGTAATTTTATTTTCCATGTTGAGATCAAAGAGTATTTGGCGAGAATTTGAGCAACCAATGCCATGGATATATTGAAGAGATTATTCAATTCTCTTATTATTAGGAATTTCAACACCTCCAACACGAGCACATCAGATGCTTAAACCATGCTAGACATATAACACACAAGAAAAAGCAAAAACACAAACACATTCATTACCTTCGATATAAGGGTCCAAGTAAATTAAATTTAAATCCTTAAATTCGTATCAAAAATTGAAAAGCAAAAAACATTTTTTTTTTCCTTAAAAAAACCCCAATTGAGCTCATGGGTGGCAGCACCCGTCATCCAGAGCTTCTTGGGGAGGAAAATAAGGTCAACTGGTGAGCTCCGGCTAGATCTTTGGTACCAAATGTATTAGATTTACACTTTGCTTTCTGCTAGGGTTTATCCGATGAAGAAGAAGAAGCATGGCATCTTCGAAGAAGAAAAAGACGGAAAGGAGAAGAAGAACGTGTATTTTTGGGTTATTTTTGAAGACATAAATAGTGTCGACATCAACGTTATTTTTGATATATTTTTTACTTTTAGATTATTTGTGAAAACTTCAACAAAAAAAAAAGTAAAGGCTTATATATTCTTGGTCAAAAAAAAAAAAAAAAGACTTGCATATTCAAAATCTCCACCATGTGGAGCCTACAATGATAGCTATCAAATCCTTTCAACTGGATAGTTCTATTGCACTGTTTTCATATATATACAACAGCCCGTTTACTTTCAACATATGCAGGGGCGGAGCCAGGAATTTAGTAAAGCGGGGGTTAATATTAATATTTAGTACTAAAATAATTATACAATTTTTTTTGGGGGATCAAATTAATATTTAGTACTATATATTAAATAAATTTTATAAAGTTTGGGAGGCCCGAGCTCCCCCTTGCCCCTCTATTGGCTCCACCCCTGAACATATGGCATTGGAATGATGTGAACATCACATGGAACTATTCTAAAAAAAAAAAAAAATACATCACATAGAACTTTTGCAAGTTTTCATTATCCAATGATAAAATGTGTAATACATATTTTTTGTATTTTATTTTAATCAATTAAAAATATAATACAAATCCTTTTTGGGTGGCAAATATTTCTCCATATGCAATTAATGCTGACCGCTAATGAAGTATTTGCTTACTTTTCCAATCTTTATTTTCTTTATACTGTGAGAAAAGAAAAGGGAAAATTAATCTTGGGTTTTGCTTGTTCTTGGAAATTGATAATCCTTACAAAGAGTATGGCTGAATCTCTGCATATTGATGTTAAAAAACATCACCATGGTAGTGACAAGGGACAGAGTAGGACAAGTAGCTTGAATCAGAAGGTAAGGACTATAACCACAACAGCATGTTTTGGATATGACTAGCAAGAGAATCATCTTGCTGAAAAAAAAAAATTCAGTTGGCCATGAATCAACTAATTTTCCTCTTTTGAAAACAGGTCACAAACCTGGAAAAGATCTTTCTTGTAGCCAACTTCATCCTAGAGCTTCCGTCAGCTGCTTTTGATCAGCTATCATCTGCGCAGAAGCCTCAATATGCACTTTTGAGTATGGTGATGTCTTTTTTAATCTTAATCATTTCTATTGCGGATCTTGTTTACAAGGGTCAAAAAGAAGGAGTAACTTGGATGAGAAGAGGGTTGATCGCTTGGTTTTATCACCCACATCAAAACTACAAGCCTTTTGGAACACTTCCTGACATAATTGGCTTGCTTTGTGCCTGCTTTCAATCAATTTTTGCAGCAATATCATATGCCTTGTTGTCTCGACAGGTTCAGAATCCTATCAAAGTATCTGTTTGGCCTACTATTTTTGCTTTTGGTCTATTGTATTCTAGACTGTCAAGAAATTCTCCACAAAAGAGGTCAACCCCACTTGTCAGAAAACTGAATAGAGTAATGGAATTTACTCTAGCTGAGCTTGTCGCTGCAACCGACAATTTTTCATTGCAAAACAAGGTCGGTGCAGGGCGATCTGGTGTTGTTTATAGAGGAAAACTAGCTGATGGTAGTGAAGTTGTGGTGAAGAGACCTGACAGAGGTCAAGGAAGGAAGTTCTCTGAAGATGAACTTAGTGAATTTGAATCTGAATTGCTGTTCTTGTCAAGGCTTCACCACAAAAATTTAGTTAGGCTTATTGGGTATTATGAAGATGAGGATGAGAGGCTCCTAGTCTATGAGTTCATGGAAACTGGAGTTCTCTTTCGCCATTTACATGACAAGAACAATAATAAAAATAATAGCAGTGTGATCAATTCATGGAAAACGAGGATAAAGGTTGCATTGGATGCTGCTAGAGGAATTGAGTACCGTCACAATTATGCAGTTCCACCAGTAATTCATAGAGATATTAAGTCTTCTAACATCTTGCTCGATGTAAATTGGACGGCAAAAGTTGCGGACTTTACATGGTCACTGAATGCTCCTGAAGCAGAAACTGATTACAAGTCAATGAAGGCAGTAGGAACTGTTGGCTATGTCGATCCAGAGTACTACAGTCGAAATATATTAACTGCGAAGAGTGATGTATACAGCTTCGGAGTGGTGTTATTAGAGCTTTTAACAGGAAAGAAAGCTATATTTTACAGTGATGGCACATCAACAAGTATAGTGGATTTTGCGGTGCCTTTAATTATGTCCGGCGAATTCGCTAAGGCTCTAGACTCTAGGGTCGGCCCTCCAGAGCTGAATGAAGTAGAGGCAGTGGAGCTGGTGGCATTTACAGCACTTCACTGTGTGGATTTGGAAGGGAGAAACAGACCAAGCATGACTAATGTAGTTGCTAATTTGGAACAAAGCTTATCTCTAATGAATGCTAGCTAGTAGCTGTTTGGGCCGGCCTAAATGGTATCTGTGGATTTGGACCTAGTTGAGCTCACTGAGATTTTTATCTATGGAGTCTTCCTAATGATCTATGGTCATGAAGACTTTATACCACATTATTAGTAATAACTTCAATGATATTTCTTAGATTAAAGCATTAGTGATTTCTTCCCAAATTAGGCTAGGGTAATTTGAATGATTTTATTTCTATTTGCATCATAAGCTATAACAAGTTTTAGCAAGTTACAACGGAAGTTATGGTCTGAGCAAGTTATCCTGTAACCATACTGATAAAAAAGTAGCCCAATAAATTCCTGAAAAATAAGGATCAAGACAGGAATCAATTAGCCCAATGTTGTGTGAACAAATGACAAAAACTTCTTCTATCACGAATTTAATTTTTTACTACTATAGGATGGTAGAACTGCACCTCTAAGGATGTTAGTTTCATCCTTTTGTAGATCATAGTGGTTACTAAGTTGTATTAGCCCCTTTCAGGATGTGGTTATTTCCCATCCCTTAATTTTGTAGCTTCTTGCTTTGCAGGGAGTCGTTGTTTGCCCTCTCGTGGCCCTCATGGTTTCTTAATGAAATCTTTGTTCTCAAAAAAAAAAGAAAGAACTGCACCTCTAAGTTAAATACTAATACTAATAATAATAATAATAATAATAACAATAGAAAGAATCGATTATCTCGGGAAAGAGTTAAATACAATACAAAGATTAATCATAGCAACATCAAATCTTTTGAAAAAGGTCACCAAATGCAACACACCAATGATTCTTACTACAAATGTGGTACGTAATCTTTTCATTTGGCAAGTAACTTTAGCTAAGACCAGGCTGACCATTTCATGCCACCTCTATATATGAACTCTCAATTTCAGCATTCTAATAATGTTAACATATATCACATCAGCACATCTAAGGTAGCTTGTATGATGCCTGAAAATTTGTATAAACAATGCACTAGAAAATAATTATAAAACGAAAGACTCGCATTTTCAAAGTCTCAACTGTGTGGAGTTTACTTTTGTCAATAAAAATAATTTGTATGAGCAAGTTATCCTGGTTGACTGGATAGTTCTATTGCGTAGTTTACATTTCAATATCTGGCAATAGAATGATGTAAAAATCACGTAAACTTTTGTGGGGTATAAAAATTTTGGTACAAAAAGTTGAAATTAATGCTGACCGCAAATGGACTATGGGAAATGATTTGTGTTGCTAAATCGCGACACATTTATCCTCTTACCCCTACTTTAAAAAAAATGTATTAGATTATTAAAAAAAATTTACAAGTTTCGGGTGTTTAAATCCTTACACGACGGGTTTATCAGTGTACAATTAGGTTTTAGATTCAAAATATAAAATTACACAAAAAAATTTTTTTTTATAGACTACGGGTGTTTAAATCCTTGCATGACGGGTTTCACCTGTGTTCAATTTAGGTTTTAGATTTTAAAAAAAAATTTACAGATTACGGGTGTGTAAATCATTTCACTACAGGTTCACTCGTGTGCAATTTAGGTTTTAGATTCGAAAAAGAAAATTAATTGAATTTTCAAAAAAAAATTCAAAGAAAAAATAATTGAAGGGCAAAATTGGAAAAGTCGCACTCATCAGAGCACTGTGCATGTCCGAGTTGCGACATGTATCGTGATCCATGGACTATATGCTTACTTTTCCAATCTTTATTTCCTTTGAACTGTGAGGAAAAAAAAAGAAAAAAGAAAATTATTCTTGGGTTTTGCTTCTTTTTGGAGATTAATAATTCTTGGAAAGAGTATGGATCAATCTCTGCATATTGATGTTAAAGAACATCACCTTGGCTATGATAAGGGACACAGTAGTGCAAGTCCCTTGGATCAGAAGGTAAGGACTATGATAAAATCAGCATGTTTTGTATATGATTAGAAAGCAAATCATCTTGCAAAAAAATGACCATGAATCAACTAATTTTCCTCTTCTGAAAACAGATTACAAACCTGTAAAAAATCTTTCTTGTTGCCAACTTCATCCTAGAGCTTCCATCAGCTACTTTTGATCAGCTATCATCTGTGCAGAAGCCTCAATATGCACTTTTGAGTATGGTGATGTCTCTTTTAATCTTAATCATTTCTATTATGGATC
>CATIWK010099072.1:0-11126 GCA_949634005.1 Mallotus japonicus
CATGCAGGGACTGTATGGACAGCAGCAGCACATATAATAACAGGGGTGATAGGATCAGGGGTGCTATCACTAGCATGGAGCATAGCACAGTTAGGGTGGATTGCAGGTCCAATTGCCATGATATGTTTTTGTCTGGTTACCCTTCTTTCTACTCACCTTCTTTGCGATTGTTACCGCTTTCCTCATCCTGAGTTTGGTCCCTCGCGGAATCCTTCTTACCTTGAAGCTGTTGATGTGAGCTTAGGCAAGTTCATCTATCTTTTTGCTTCAATATTTTCTTCTATGTCTAATTATATCTTTCAATTTTTTCTTTTTTTAACAAGAAATGATTCATATATAGCAATGCAATTATTTGGACTCTTATAATTACGAATATTAATTATTAATGGAAAAATTATTATATATTTTAAATTGTAGATGAAACTTCTACACTTATTTTTAATGAGATTGAGTGATAGAGGGCTTAGTGAACTTTTATATTTATTTTTAGTGGGAGAGATGGGTGAGATTTATAGAATATTAAGAACGTATTTAAAAACGATACATATCATTCTCAAATTGGATGAGAACGATACATATCGCGTCCTGCAAAAGGATAAAAAAAAAAATTGGGGACAATTCAAATATTACCTCCAATATTAATTACTTTTTTGAATTTTATTTTTTAAGAATTTTAATTTTTTTGAATTTTTTTTTTATCTAAAACATAAGGTGTTATGAGGTGAATTCATCGTGCAATAATTTAAATATCTGTAGTTTGTAAATAATTTTTTATTTTTTTAATAATATAATTTATAAAAAATTAAAGACAAAACAGTATAAGTCGCAACTATTGCGATAAGCATCATTTTCCATAAATTATTTAGCATTAATTATCTACTAATAAAAACACTATTTACGTTCTTTATATATGCATGTTTAACTGCTAGCCAAATAATGATAAAAGAACATAAGGTTATACGACTCTTTGCAAGTAATAATACAAAAGTAGGGAAAAATTACAGATGATATTCAAGCACCAAACTTTGGAAGTATATATAAATGGAAACCAAAAGTTTGAACGGTTGTTCAAAGAGAATGGTGGATGCACATCAAATATATATATATATATACATCCATTTTAGCTAACACCATAACTCCTCCAAAAGAAAATCTGAAATTGTAACATTACTTCAATAATTGAATAATTTAAGTCATTCCAATAAAATTATTAGGTGAAAATAATAAATCAATAATAGTTAAGAGTCTTTCTTATAATGTAGTAAATTATTTTAAAATTTAAGATATTATTCAAATAAAATTAAAAAGAAATTTGTCTTTTTTCTGAAATCATATATAAGCAATTGTTATCACGGGTGATATATATATATATATATATATATATATAATATTTTTAAGGGGAAATTATAATTATTACTAATTTAAAAATTAATAATTTTAGTTTTGATATTCTAATTTCTTTTTCAGCACACATTTTTTATTTATATAAATGTACATATATATAGACCGTAACAAGAGTTGAGGGCTTTATGAACTTTACTACTTGAAGGAAAAAATTTCCATTATGGTACTTGACATTTTCTATGTGATTACATTTTCGTCCCTATTCTAAAGATGTCAAATAAAATCAAAAGATACAGCTGTGGAAACGTCAGAGTGGAGGTTTTAGAAATTTTTAAAAATTGACATTTTAAATTTAGTTATTACAAAAAAAATTCAAGAGTCTCCATGTTCTTCTGTTAATTAATGCTAATCCAGTCGTGTAATCTTATTTCAAATAGAATTAAAAATAAATTTTTCTTTTTTTTTTTTCTGAAATGGTATATATGTAAGTAATCGTTATCATGATTAATATATTAATATTTATTAAGCATCTAAAAATAGATTTCCAGATTCAATAGATATTGAATATCTTGTGAATGTGACAAATGAAAATATAATATTTTCAAAATAGTAGTGATTAAAGTGCATAATAAGGCAAACTCCTAATAGTTATTTATAAGTATTGCTAATTTAGAATTAGTAATTTTGTGGTGTATAAATGTGCATCAATATAAATAAAATAAAAAATCGCTAAATTAGTCCTTATTTAATAATAGTCATTGATACTATAATCTATAATATATATTAATGATTATGATTAATTAAAAATTAATTTTATAATTTTTAAACATATTTATCACGCATATATATACCGAAATATAACTAAAAAAATTTAATATTGACATATGTTAGAAAACATTTTAAGCTTTACTCCTCGAAGAAAAAAAAAATTCATTATTCTATTAAATACACGTACAATCGTAAGCTTTAGTATCTTTTTTGTAATAAAGTCAGCTTTAGTGTCCATAAATTCATTATTCTATTATTTTTATAATAATGCCGTCCAATAATAAGAGTCATAATGCCAATGTCATCCCCATTAAAATAAATTAAATAATTAAACATTATAAAAGTCAAATAAAAGTTCACCACCCAGGCCTCTTGACCTGCGTGTGAAGGCTTCCTCCTAGGAAGCCCCTCGTGGGGGTTCGAACCCCACGGGAGCCCCCCTCCTCTCTCTTTGGTTAAAAATAATAATAATAATAAAAGTTCACCCTTAGTAGCTTTACTGACTCATGTTATGGATATTATAAGGTGAAATTATAGATTCGATCTCTCACTCTTCCCTTAATCTTTCACTTGTTAAAAAAATAAATAGATAAAGAAAAAGAGGTACTCAAACACTTAAATATATATATTATTTAGTAGTACTTCTAAATTTTTCTAAAAAAATTTATAAAATTATATGACTATAACATATGAGTTACTGAATATAATTTTTTCAAAAATTCACCAAAATTATATAATTTTTAGAATTTATTTATTTATTGTTAAAAATGATATATTTATTTTAAAAAAATTATTCTATTTTTCTCTTTTGCAAGTGGTTTAATCATTTTTTATAAAAAAAATTTAAGGATTAAATAATCTTGATGAATTTGTTTTTTTAAAAAAAATCAATAACTAAAAGAAATAGAATCACATAATCTTATAAAATTTTAAAAATATTATTTAACCTTGAATATTTTAATTAAATTTATCTTTATTTATTATATTAGATAATAACATAATAAATAAAAAAAGTTTATATAAAAAATAAAAAGAAAAAAGTGGGTAATATTTATGAGGGCAAAGAAGCTTCCTACTTAAACACTTTTTTTCAATAAAATATATATAGTTAAAATTCTTTCTAGCAAACCCATGAAATAAATGCGTAGAGCATTCATGGAAATAAATGTGTAGAGCATTCATGCAAATGATTTTTTTTTTTTTTTTTTTGAAGAAACATGCAAATGATTGGTTAGTATGTTTAATTTGCTCCTTTTTTGAAAATAATAATAATAATAATAATAATTTACTTACAAGTTGTAACTTTGACATTATGAATGGATTCAGGAAAAAGGGCTTCTTGGATAAGTGGCATCTTTGTAGAAGTAAATTTATATGGGGTAGGAATTGCTTATACCATTACATCTGCTATCAGCATGAGGTATACATTTTGTATAAATGTCCTTCAACTACTTCACTTCCCAATTCTTTCCATTGAACATATTGCCCTTCGTATTCAGGAGCGTTGTCATGTTGCAAATGTTGCATTTTGTGCTAAAACTTAACTAGTGCATGCAAATTTATCCTAGTGGAACTTGTCAAATGATTGTAACACTTGATAAGGGTAACATATTGAAGCATTTGCATTCTGCATGTTAGAGATAGATATCATTAGACTATTCAATCTTTGCATTTGGTTGAATGAGCATGCAGTTATGTGTCGGACATATTATTATTGGAATCTCACCTAACAAACAAAGTATCATGCAACGACAAAACTATACTTGCTTATACATAGAAGTTTCTCATGGGATTTTTGTTTTCTGTCCAAGAAGGGCTATTCAAATGTCAAATTGTTACCACAAATATGGGCATGAGGCTGCTTGTGAATACTCAGACACTTTATATATGCTAATATTTGGAGGTGTTCAAATTATAGTCTCTCAGATTCCAGATTTCCATAATATGCAATGGCTATCAATTCTTGCTGCGGCCATGTCCTTCGCCTACTCTTCCATAGGATTTGGACTTGGCGTAGCTCAAGTAATCGGTACAATATCGAATCCCTCTTGCTACCATTTATTTGATAATGGTCCTTTGAATTCTTATTACTGCCTGTCAAAATTTTCAGAGAATGGATATGCTATGGGTAGCATGACAGGAGTATCAGCTTCTAGTCCAGTAGATAAAATGTGGAATGTATCCCAAGCACTTGGCGATATAGCGTTCGCATATCCATATGCCCTCATCCTTCTTGAAATTCAGGTGTGACTTGAATTCTGATTCTGGACAAGTGAAATTCCTGTGAATTGATTAAGCTTTATTACTCATTTAAAAAGACTGATATGAACACTGGAATTGAAACTTAAGGATACCCTGAAATCGCCTCCGCCTGAAAATGAGACCATGAAGAAGGCATCGACAGCAGCATTATTTGTGACAACCTTTTTCTATCTCTGCTGTGGAGGCTTTGGTTATGCTGCCTTTGGGGAAGACACACCTGGGAATCTCTTGACAGGATTCGGATTTTACGAACCCTACTGGCTAATCGACTTTGCTAATGCTTGTATTGTGCTTCATCTAGTTGGAGGTTATCAGGTATTCCTAATCTGTCATCTTTTAGTGTATGTAGGATGTCAGGACTCAGGAGTCCAAAATTAAAATATCTGCAATCATGACAATAGGACGTCAGTTAGGAGTGTAACTGAGTTGAGACAGCTCGCAAGTTAGTTGGGACCAACTCAAAAAATATTTTAGACTAATCAAGTCGAGCTCTAACTTGACTTACTCAAATAGTATAGTGAATCAATTATCAGTTTCAAATTACTCGATTCGAGCCGGTTGATCTTTTAAATTTAAAAAAATAAAAAAAACATGTATTGTGTGGAATGGTGGAATTTGAATTTATAATGTATATAAATATTGGTTTTGTCCTAGTGATTAAGAATAGGATAACCTATTCTTAATCACTAGAACAAAATCAATATTTATAAACATTATATTCATTATAATATGTAATAAAATGCTATTATACTTAATTTTATAAATATTTATTTATTTACATTTTGAAAATTAATTATTATTTTATTATATATATAGTGATTATTTATAATAATATAAATTAATTTTATAATTTAATATAAATACTAATAGTCATTTAATATAATTTTTAACTAATATAGATTGAAAAATTAAATAATTTAAATTTTATAAAATAATTTATTGTTAAACTCGTTTAAGCTCTAATTAAACTTGATTGAGTTTGAGCTCATTTATTTTAATCGAGTTTAAGTTTGAGTTTGAGTTCAAGGTTTTTAAAATTCAACTAGAGCTAAAATTTGAGTTCCTCAAAACTCAACTCGATTCGGATGAATTACACCCTCCATTTCCCTAATACTAGCTATATTGACATTTTATAATTAATGTTGGCAGGTCTACAGTCAGCCTGTATTTGCAATTGTAGAAAAATGGTTTGCAGAAAAGTATCCTGATAGCAGATTTATAAACAACAATTACAGCTTGAAACTTCCATTCTTGCCGGCGTTCAGGCTAAAGGCCTTTCGGCTATGTTTTAGAACACTATATGTAGTGACAACAACAACAATTTCAATGATCTTTCCATACTTCAACCAGGTGATTGGACTATTAGGAGCCCTGAATTTTTGGCCCTTAACAATATGTTTTCCAGTGCAGATGTACTGTAGGCAGAGGAATATTGAAGCTTGGACAATTAAGTGGGTGATACTTCAGGTCTTTAGCATTGTGGTGTTTTTTGTGGCAGCATTTGCTTTGGTTGGATCAGTTGAAGGGGTCATAAGTGCAAAATTAAGCTAAAGAGAAGAAGAGAAAATTGTAGAATTGAAGAATATTTAAGAAGAATCATTTAGCATAGATCAAATTGTGAAAGAAAATGTATGAGCTAGTGCTAGGGTAGTGATGATTCCTTGAGGCATAATCTTCAAGTTTTAGTGGAGAAGCATCAAGATTATCTTCCCCCAAGAAAAAAATGTTATCATATATATATATATATATATATATATATATATATATATATATATATATATGTATAGTTCTAAAAAAAATAAATAAAATAAAATTGAGCTGTTTTTGCATTATTTTATTTCTAAAGTTTTGAGTCTCTTTATGGTCTCAACTTTGAAGAATTTTATTTAGAAGGTCTAATCAATAAGAGTGTCGGCTATTACCAAATTTCTTCCTCATTATCTCCCGTGATTATCATGTCATTGACATAAATGATAAGAACAGTTGTCTTTCCATTCCGATGTTTCAAGAACAAATTATGATCCAAGTATTGTTTGAACCCATGCTTTTTTCATGGCCAGACTAAACCAACCAAACTATGCTCTAGGGGACTGTTTTCGACCATAGAGTGCTTTTAGTAACTTACATACCCTATTCTTCTTAGTCAATATGGTGAAGCCCGATAGAATATCCATATACATGTCTTCTTCAATGTCTCCATGTAATAATGCATTCTTTACATCAAATTGGTGAAAAGGCCAATCTAAATTGACTGTAAGAGATAATAACACTTAGATTGTGTTTAGTTTAGCCACGAGAGAGAATATTTTTTTATAATGAATACCATGAGTCTGAGTTTATCCTTTTGCCATAAGTCTTGCCTTGTATCTTTCTATTGATCTGTCTATATTATGTTTTATTAAGAAAACCCATTTGCACCCCACAGTCTTATTTCCCATCAGTAACTGAGTAATGGTCCAAGTGTCATTCCTCTAAATAGGAGTCATCTCATCAACTATTGCTTGCTTCCATTTTGGATCAGTTAGAGCTTCTTGTACTGTATTGGGTACATGCTCAGCAGATAGTTTATGGATAAAAGCTTTGAAAGGCTCGGAGAGTCTCTAGGTGGTGACATGATGAGTAATAGGATATTTTCTCACCCTTCCCTCAAGGTTTGGTGAATAGTTACTTGGTGGCTTCCCCCGGTTCTGACTGATAGGCAACTCATATCCAACAAAGTCATCTAAAACACTTCAGTAAGTAGAGTTAAGATTTTGTACCTTAGAATTATTCTCAGGAGATATGTCGCTTTGTACTAAGAAGTGGGGAATGTTGAATTCTTCAGTCTCCTCATGCTCATATGGATGTGTATGGTCGGTATTATCATGCTTAGAATACTCAGACAGGTTATTTTGTTTATCCGAATGCTCAAACTGCTCGAACAAGTCATTATGTTTGTTCAGATGCTCAGATTGCTTGGACATGTTATTTTGTTCATTTGGATGCTCAGCTTCTTGTAATAGGACTTGTCCCCAGTTCATCCAATTTTATAATTTCTAGTTCTACGCTTTACTCAATGACTCCCCTTGAAGAGTAAAGTTGGTACCTCTTATGGAGAAAAACATTTATGACTCTAAAAAAGTCACATCCATAGTGGTATACAGACTCTAAGTAGTAGGATCATAGAACCAATAACCCTTCTGATGAGATCTATAGCCTAAGAAAATACACTTGACTGCACATGGATCGAGCTTTGACCTCTGTGTTTTAGGTTGATGGACATAAGTTATCGAGCCAAATATCTTGGGAGGCAGTAAAAGGATGGATGGTAATGAAACATGGTGAGCAAGAGCTTGGAGTGGAGTTTTGAAATTTAAGATCCAAGAAGGCATCAAGTTTAGGAGATATACTGCAGTACATATTGCATTAATCTAATACCTATGAGGTGCCTGTGCCTCAGTTAAGAGAGCTCTGGCCGTTTCAAGAGTATGTATATTCTTTCGTTCCACAATGCCATTTTATTGGGGCATATGAGGACAAGTAGTCTTATATTGCAAGCCATGTTCTTGAAAGTACTGTTGGAATTCTGAATTGACATATTCTCCTTTGTCCAAATGAAAAACTAAGAGCAGAACTGAGAATTGTGTTTAGATCATGCTGTTAAAGGCTCAGAAGATATTGAACACTTCATACTTATATTTCATCATGTACAACCATGTCATTCGTGTGTAATCATCAATGAACATTACAAACCACTTAACATTAGACATATCTAAACTGTGAGCAGGTCCCCACACATCGGAGTGAATCAATGCAAAAGGAGTATTACTTTTATTTAAACTTAATGGGAATAACACACGATGACTTTTGGCTCGAATATATTTTTCACATTTAAACATCATCTCAATTACCTTTGAAAACATACTAAAAAATAAGTGCTTTAAATAAAGAAATGAAGGATGTCCCAAACATTTGTGCCACACCCAAATTTATTACTCCTTGTACTTTTTTGTTGTGCAGTATTGGCCATCCTTAGGCTACAATTATCCATGCAATATAGTCCCCCCTTCTAGTACCATGACCAATAATCTCCTTTATGAGAATATCTTGAAATAGACAGAAATTAAGTTACATTAGGGCATAAATATTTAACTCCTCAATGGCATGTCCTACTGACAATAAAGAAAATGAAGGAGAAAGGGCAACTCTTTCGGGTCTTGTAACCGGATATGTCACACCATTAGCATTAGTAATGCATGTTCGCTTTAGTGGAGATTTCTCCATCAAGTCTTACTGATCGAAGGTCATATGGTCGGATGCCCCTAAATCAATAATCCAACTAGTGGAAGATCCCTGTCTAAAGCAGTATAACCCATAACCATTGTTAGTTTGACCATTAGGGGACTCAGTCATATTCTCGGTAAAAGACTTTATATTCAATATGAGGGATAGTTCATGTTCAACAATCATTGATGTAGCTTGGCCAATACCCCCACTTGTATCTGTTTCTCATTTCTTTCTGTCCTTCAGCTCATTCCACTACTCGGGATACCTGTACAACTTAAAAGAGGTTTTTCGAGTATGTTTAGGGTTTCCACAATGTGCGCATCCTCCTTCATCAGCTTATCCCTTTCCCTTATTCCTTCCAGTAGTCAAGGATGATACTCCAGCTTTGGAGATCTGGAGGCTGGACTATTGAAATTTGTATCCTTTTGAGATCATTGTTGAGCTTGGTGCAGGTTCAGTATTACTCAACATAACCGCTTGTCAAATATCTTCCCTTCGGACATGAGCATAAACTTGTTCGATTGTAGGGAATGGTCAAATTTGTAGTACATCACTCCTGACTTTATTAAGTCGGTCATCCAACCCATCCAGTAACGTATAGACTTTATCTTCCTGTATGTTTGAATTATAGAGTTGTATATCTTCGGCACATTTTATAGGGCGCTGAAAATCAATCTCCCTCTAGAGCCCTTGGAGGGTGTTGTAATATGATTCTATGGACCCTCCAGCCTATATAATATGAGCCACTCATCTCTTCAACTCATATACTTGTGAGGTGGCCAAACCATCAAAGAAAGTTACAGCAAATTCCCATACCTGATGCGCGGTGGGCTATCGGATGAAATTGCCAATCAGAAATGGATCCATCGAGTTTGTAAGTCATCCCTTCACAAGAGCATTCTCGATTCTCCATCTGCGGAAGGTTAGATCTGTTGGCGAAGGTTAAGAAACATCTCTTGTAATATATCCTAGTTTGTCTTTACCCGTAAAATTTTTCAGATATATAGCCAACCAGTGTTTGCATTTGTGTAACATTGGTTTAGTAAGAAATATCCAAGAAGTAGGTTTGTGAATAAATTTTACACAATGAAAATCCCCTTGAGTGGACATCCTTTTTAAGTAAATCTTTTAAGGGTATGCTTTAGGACTGCATATGTTGCATCAACTACTGTTGTTGCAATGGCTTTCCCTTACTTCAACCAAGTCTTGGGAGTGTTAGGGGCACTGAAATTTTGGCCTTTGGCTATATATTTTCTTGTGGACATGTACTTTGTGCAGAAGAAGATAGGAGCTTGGACAAGAAAATGGATAGTTCTTTGTGCAAAAGAAGATAAGAGCTTGGACAAGAAAATGGATTGTTCTTAGGACCTTTAGCTTTGTTTGCTTGCTTGTCGCAATTGTGGGCTTAATTAGGTCAATTGAAGGGCTTATAAGTGCCCAATTAGGCTGAGATACAAGACACTTAATTAATGGATTTCTAATAATGTATTTGTTTAGGCCAACATCAAATTTCTGCGAATTAAGTGTAATTAATTTTCCTGTTTGATAAGCTAATCTACTGGTTACCTGTAAAATACTTAAATATATTATGTTATTTATTTTTATGATATTTCACTTATCTAATAATTAAATACTCATTAATTCGAAGTAAAAATTTCTCTTTTTTTCTTTAATAAAAATACTAATTACATCACTCCTTAATTTCGTGTTCCGTTTTTATCTGAAGGGTAAATTTTGTGGTATCATATCATTTAGTAGTTTTACCTGTAATAATAGGTAAAAAAAGTAACAATGTGAGAATTTTATTTAATTTTGATTTTTAAAGATAAACTTTATTTTTTAAGATAAAATCTACATTTGTGTAAGAAAAATTAGTAAAATGTTTTATTTTTACTCAAATTAATAATAATAAATAATTGAACAATATGATTTTTTATTATTTAATTTTATTGTTATACTAGAATTATAAATGTGTTTTCAATCTATAAAAAATTAATCTATTGTAAAAATGAAATATAAATATTATAAAATTTTAATCAACATGAATAATTTATAATTAATTAAAAATATAAGTTTTGTATGTATGTGTGTGTGTGTATATATATATATATATATAATCATTTTAAAATCTTTATATTATATTATATTTACACTCCCCAAAAAACGGGTGATGATGGTAATGACATTCGTTGTCTATCTTGAGAAAAGGAAAAAAAAAATTTGAGTGGTCTTGAACTCTTGATGTATAAAAATTTTTATTATTAAATGAAAATAATACTTAATAAAATAAGTAATATATTGTGTTTTCAATTTTTTTAATAAGTGGTAAATATATATTTTCTAAAAAATAAGAATAATTTATATGTATTTTATTTCAAATATATAATTGATTATATATGTGTGTGTGGTGGCAATAGCAATGGCAGGAATAACAATAATAATAATAATAATTCTTTTTTTAGTGGTTTATATTGTGAAATGATCAT